>CAKNWT010045398.1:0-23368 GCA_932066315.1 Andricus coriarius | reverse complement strand
AAAATTGGTATTAAAATATTTATTTGTTATAGATTTATATAGAAGCTCCAAACTTCATGATCTACTCAGAGTAACTCACTTTCCACTGATAGCATATGTCGCAAAGTCTTTTCTTGATTCTAAACACGCATTAAAATTTACAAAAGCTGTAGACAAATATTATTTCAACAGCTCTTTACTAAAATTACCACGAAGCCAGGTATGTCATTTTCATGACTTTATGTTACCTTCACGAAATTACGTCAAAAAATAAGAGTGCTCTCTTAAACTGAACAAGTTAAATTGTTACCGGTTGAATCAGTATTTTGAATTATCACTGGTGAATTAGTGATTTTCCGACTTTGACTATGTAAACCAGTAAGCGATTTAACTAAAAGAGCCTTACTGAATGTACCACTGACGCCAAATGACAGTTTCAACCAGTGATATAGCACTTCACGCGGCCAAGTCATGAACCTACAGTCGCCTGGTGTGCGCATGTCGCCTGGTTGCAATAAGCAAGGAATATAATATCTTTCGCTTGAAAGTGGGGAGGCCCCTGGATGATTGGCTTGTAATATATTATATCCTTTATATTGCGGCCCATTCGTAATTTATTGTTGTAAGAGTAAAGTGCGGTTTTTAAAAGATAATTTTGCAAGGGTTAGCACGAAAGTGATGAATGATAAGGCTCATACCTAACCAGCTCACTGACTGTTTCAACCAGTGAGATGTCACTCGTTCGTTTTAAGAGAATGCCTTGTAATTATTTATATTAGAAGATATGTCCTTTATCCCCTAAGAAACTTCAACATATTTAGTTTTATATTTGTTATAAGAAAAATCGATATGATTAAATAATTTATTATAAAATAACATATTAGGTTCGATTAAAAGAAAGATAATAATTAATATTCTGTAATATTTTTAATAGTACCTAGAATCTTTAACCAGATTCGTGAGCGATGGGTTTTTCCTTTATCCGGAAGTAAGATTATTGGAAACAGTAGAACCTAAGATGAAAAATTCTATTTACTTTTATTCCTTTGAATATCGAGGAACTTACAGTCGTAATGCCAATAAAGATCATAAAAATTTGGGAGTCGGCCATGGTGACGAGCTTACATATTTATTTCCTGAACCACCAGCAAGATTTGGATCTAAACATTTGAATTATGCTAAGAGCGACGAATATATAATTGATTTAGTAGTGGATCTTTGGTCATCGTTTGCTATAAATGGGTAAAACTTCAAAATTTGATGATATAATACTTTGCAGAACTGAATCTTGATTGGCAGTTTAATCTGATATATATTTAAAACATTTTAGAAAACCTACATCAAAGAAGTTAGATCATCCTGATCTTTGGGTTCCTTATACTATAAAGAATAAAACCTTCCTCAAAATTGGAGACATCAACAAGAAAATGGATCGAAAAGTGACGCTGTCAAATTCTTATTACACTGATCGAATAAATTTTTGGAGGCAAGCATTACCAAATGTGTTGTAACCAATTGAAAATATTGAGATTAGATATTTATATTACCAACTTATATTTATAACTGTATCTTTATTGTGCTTAATTAGCAAATATATAATTACTTCCTCACTGAGAAAGCATAAATGATTTTAAGTTTCTCTTACTCTTGCCCCAACTTTGAATTATGTTAATGAAACAAGTTTTATTATAAGAAACAGATTTTTTAAACATTATGAATGACTATAACTTCCCTACTCTTTAATAAATTCGTCTCAATTCAAGGAATATTTTCTATTCTTGCATCAAATTTTTATTATGTTGATGGAGAAAGTTTACCTATACAAAACCGATTTTTCACATATTATAAATGGTCATAACCATGGTCATAAATCGATTTCTCTTGAATCGAAAAATCTTTGCTATTTTCGCATCAACTTTTAAATATGTTTATGGGAAATGTTTTACCATAAAAAGAAATATTTTTGAAATATTATAAATGACCTTAACTTCTTTTCTCGCCAATAAAATGTATTGATATTATAGTTTAATCGATTCATCTCGAATTAAGGAGTGCTTTATATTGTGGCATTTAGTATGTCTTATGTCAATGAGAATATTTATTCCTAAAATTTTACATAACTTAGCTGGGTAAACTTTCACTTTCTGATTTTAGAAAATTTGAATCGAAATTTTTTATTTCATCTCTTATACAATAAAATATTTTAAAATCAAAGAAAAGCCTCCAAAAAGTTACCGGCCGAAGGGAACAGTTTTTTGCCAAATTGTATGTGGCGTGTAGCAAATATTTGAAAGCCTATTTTCTCGGAAACAACAAAAAAGCTCAAAACGATCTACCAGCCTCTATTTCAATAACACAACCACCTCTATAACTATCGACCTTCACATATAGTAAACGAAACATATACACTTGCGCACGAAGTATTTTTTGAATTTTACGGAACTTAGTTCTCCAGTTCCTATAATGCAGTGCATTAAAAAATACTTAGTATCTCCAAATTAATTTCTACGAATCTTTGGAAGACTTTTTATCGATTTATTTCACAATAATTATATAACTTTTTTATGTCAAGCTTACTTCAAAACCCACGAAACTTTTTTATAGTTACACCTGAATAAATTCATAAACTTGTTTTTTTCCATTGTCTCGAATATTAAGTTAAGTGAAAAATTCGAAGTTACTGCGAATTATTCGTTTGGATATTCTAAAATAAATTTCTCAAAATGTTCATCTATATCAAGCTTTTTTAATATGATACCCTCTTCCTAAATTACTTCTCTATATTCAGTTAAATATTCTTTAAAATAGAATCTCATTTTTAAGCATACAAATAAATTATTACTTAGCGATACTGAGATTATAATATATCATAGTGTAACAATCATGAGATTGTTATCAAGAAGAAACAGTAAACTCGTAAATTAAGAAAATTATATCAATTTAGACCCAAGTAAAAATTCTACTCATTACGTGTATATTTATGATATCAGTCTAAGCTTGAAGATAAAGCCTTACTTTGGCAGTATACCTATATAGACCAAATTCTAAAAAAGAAATTTTCATTCGGAGAAATAAATTTGCTTTTTGATTGTTTCCGCGGTTGAATTAATTATACTGTGATGAATAAGAATTTTCCTGTACTGTTACTGCACAGTTTGTGTATTTGTTTCTTAAATGCAGAACCTTTAGTGGAAATCTCTCAAGGAATATTAAATGGAACTATTCAGGTATCCAGAAATGGGAGAAATTATTCCGCGTTTCTTGGGATACCGTTTGGAAAACCACCAATTGGAAACCTGAGGTAAGTGTATACATTCTAATATACAGAAAAGAAAAATATGTAATAAAATAAAAATATTGAAATAGGAATGGACAGAAAAGGAGAAAAAATATCAAAAATGGGCAGTAAAGGAGAAAGAAATATAAAAAACGGATAGAAATATATCAAATAGTTATCTTTCTCAGAAAGTACCGAAACATTATCACAGAATTTTTAATCCCTTCTTGTCCACACGGCGAACTTTAATTCTGGCACTTTCTATCCTATTTCCTATTACGGAAATTTCATCTAGCTACTTACCATTTTTAAAATTTTTTTCGCCTCTTATTCTTTGATTTCAGTATAAGAGAGTATGTCCTTGCACAGAACAACTTTGCATTTGTCCAACTGTGCGCGTTCAAATTTATACGTGATTGACCGCACTGATTAATTTATTAACTCATTCTCTGGAGGATCATGTGCTAACATGCTCGGGTAGCAACTTCCCTTCAAACACTTGTCTAAATTCTCCTCGAGAGGCGTTCGGATTTTTTCCACCTTTTTGATTCCCTAAGTAAGGGGTAAAAGGTGGAAAAGAAATTCTTAACATTGGTGGAGGCAAAGTAAGACATTTTGTTCACATCGAGAACTTGATCAAAAATCAATTAGGCCAACCTATGATTGTTAATATTTCTCATTGTCCCCACCCGAGTCAAAATTGTAGTCCTATTTTAGGCCTCTAAATGTAAGTCTTAATAGGTTTTAGGAGGACCTGCAGAGGGCTTAATTTATATTGGATATAGGTTCTCTTTTAGTTCTTCCAAGTGGCACATAAGTGCACTTTTTCAACGTGTGGGGCTCAAAGAGGGCTTAGTGCAAGCCCTTTTTTAGAGCTTCAATGTCTTCACGAAAAAATAAAAAAAAGTCGTGCTGCGAAGCAGAGCACTAAAATGTTTGGACTTTTGTTTAACTTTCAAGGTTATAAAGCAGTTAACGGATGAGAAAAGCATTTTTGATTTATTTGACATGTACACAAGAGTTATTCTATAGTTTGACTTAACTCTTCTACATATAACGCACTTCACTTACGCGGAATGTCGCACAGTGAGTGAATCCGGCGAAACGGTCCTTATATACTAACCAAGAAAATTCTTAGCGCTTGTGAGAAACGACCAGTGCCAAGCCGAAAATTTTTGGTGCCCCTAATCATATTTGATTTTCTTATTTGACCCTCGAAAATTTGAGTGACATTTGTCACTGAAATGTTGTATAATAACTAGGGGAGAGTGAGCTATGGTGGCGGGCTTTAAATTAAATTTCCTATAAATTATTATTAAAATGTGATTTTGATGTGTATATATTGTTTATGGTGAATCTCATATTGTCATCAGCAAATATCGATATCACTCAAATGCAGCTTATTTCAACAATATAAATATTTTAGCATAAAAAGTATATACCATAATAATTCTTGAGTGTGTAATGCAACGAAAAAAATACTGCAGACATATACAACAGTAAATACACATGGTGCCGTTGTGTCCCGTACGCGATGTTGCAGGATTTAATTGATTTTAATATATTTATAACGTTTGTAAAACCAATGCATGTTAACAGAACCTTTAAAAAGTACTTTACTTATTGGGAAATAATGTTTCCATTTTGGTCTTATAATATATGCTGTAAATACTTAATGTTTAATCTTTTCAATCTATTTCCACGAAAGCTGTTTTTTTATCACTACTCTTTATGACACGTATTTTGCAACAACAATTACATTTAAGTACTATTTTTCCAAACAAAAAGAGACATTTGATGTAGAAATTTAATATAAAAGATACACAAACACGGGCATTATTTATAATATCCACCGTGCCCCACACCGTCATACAGTGGGGCAAAACCTCTACATTTGTTCCAAAACAGTCTAGAGCCGACAATTCTTCATTGATTTTTTTTTTCAATACTCTGAACTATATTTCAAAGATATTTATGAAAGTTGATTTTTAAATATCTTTTTGATTGCACTTTTGTGTTATCAAAAAAAGTGAAAAATGTCAATTTTTACCATTTTTTTTTCATCTTTCTATAAACAATAGACATAAATTTGTAATCAGTCAGAATGAGTG
Source organism: Andricus coriarius (assembly GCA_932066315.1). Taxonomy (NCBI): domain Eukaryota; kingdom Metazoa; phylum Arthropoda; class Insecta; order Hymenoptera; family Cynipidae; genus Andricus; species Andricus coriarius. The sequence continues at coordinate 18,001 of CAKNWT010045398.1, read as the reverse complement.
TAGCAGCACCTAGTACAAGATATTAATTCATGAAATGTTCTAAGCACTTTTTATAAACCAGTCGTAAGCAAAGTCTATAAACAGGTGCACTGTTTGGATATTTATTCACAAAAATACATTCTACTTTCCAGTATATCTATCTTTGTAACTATCTTTGTAAAACGTTTGTTATTGTTTTGAGCAAACTGTATTAACGTATACACTATTCAAATCTGAATATCTGTTTACACAATTCCTTTTAAACATTAACAAAATTAATTAAAACATTTATTGTATTAATTTTTTCTATTAGATGTAACTGAACTTATTTCGATTGATGCAAATGAATGGTAATTTTTCTTACTTTATTTGTAAATACAGAAGTGCAATAAAAATGTTTTTTTTTAAGAGTTTTGAATAAGGAATACCTGACGCTTGGGTAATCCCGTTACGTCCCCTTGTGAGCCCAAGCGTAACCCCAAAGCCCTGTCCATAAGGAGAGGACCACAACCACGCTGTTGGCTGACATCTCTGACTCAATGATGCAGTAACTGCCAGTGAGTTTAAGACGTTTCCCCGCAATCGCAGGGCAGTGGCAGTGGATGTGAGTAGCTGTCTCATCATCCATTTCGCACAGACGACAGAGGGGACTTTCCGCAAGCCCTATCTTATGTCTGTGATATCCGAGTTTCCCATGTCCTATAAACATTTCTGTTAGGACTTTGATCTCTTTTCTCCCGAGCTTGAGTATTTCGCTTGCTCGGTTAAAGTTAAGCTTTGAGCCCAAGAGTGATTTAGCCTGTCTGCAACCATTGACCAAATCCCTCTCATTCTGATGTTCCTATGTCAGCCAACTGTTAATTTTTTCAGTGACTGACCTACTGGAAATACCTACAACTGGCTGGGTCCAGTAATATTTCTTCTTGCTGCTAGTTTGGCTAGCCTATCCGATATCCCATTGCCCTTGATACAGCTGTGTCCAGGGATCCATAGGAGAGTAACTCGGGTTTCCATTGCTATCATATTTAGTGCATCAAAGCACTGCCGTACTAATAGCGACGTTGTCGTTGTTCCATTCAAGGCCAATATCGCAACCCCGCTGTCTGAGCAGATACGGATGTTTCATTTGTTGTCATACATTCTCCTCCTTCCTGGAGCCATCTGTAAACCAGTTGTCTCCATCACTGGGCAGGGGGTGCGTCGCCGTTAACCCATTCCTCCTTCAAGGCCTTGGCAGCCACGGCCTTGATGGTGAAATGGAGGGGCTCCAACCCTATTAGTGCCCCCAGTGCCATCGTGGGTGACGACTTCAAGGCACCAGTGATACCTCTAAAAATGAGTCCCCTGATCCTTTCCAGTCGAGACTTCACAGTGGACAGATCGACCTTCTCCACCAGACCACCGCCGCATAGGTTAGCGTTGGTCGCAAGATCGCTGTGTAGATCCACATAAGTGTCTCCGGCTTCAAGCCCTAGCTTTTCCCTATGGCTGTCCTACAGAGGCATAGAGTCGCTACTAGCTTCTTGCACTTGTTTTCCGGGTGCTCGTTCCGTAACAGCTTCTTATCCAGAATTACTCCTAGGTATTTAGCTCGTTTTTGATTTCCAGTTGTTGTCTTCCAAGTTTCAGTGTACTGGTGGTTCCCCACTTATACCTTCTGGTGAAAACAACCGCGTCTGCCTTACTCGGATTGACCGATAGTCCAGTTTTCTTTCACCATGAATCCACTATCATCAGTGCTTGCTGCAATACTCCGAAGAGCGCATCCAGGTGCTGACCGCGCGCGATAATTAGTATATCGTCCTCATAGCCTATGACGTGGTGACCCTGACTCGAGAGTGGATGAAGCAGTTCATCCACTACTAGGCACAACAGCAAGGGCAAGGGAAGTGGTACCACCCTTAGTCTCCAGAGGTGTTGTTGAAGGCTCCTTCGATGTCCATCAAGGTTCCGATCGCGAGGCTTTTCTCCTTCAGTTGTCCTTTAATTAGGATTACTGCTCCGCTTAGGGCCATCTCCGTCGAGAGACCAGCCCTATAGGCGTGTTGCTCTTTGTGAAGTGGCCTTCTTGACAAGACCCTATGGCGGATATATCTATCCACAAGTCTTTCCACTGTTTTTAGTAGGAAAGATGTTAGGCTAATGGAACGGAAATCCTTGGGTAAGGTATAAACCATCCTACCTTCTTTCGGAACAAAGACTACTCTCATACCCCTCCATGCCGGCGATACATGTCCCAGCGTCAGACTAGCCCTAGCGAGTCTCACTAGCGGCCCTATGATGGCCTCTCCAGCCCTCTGTAAGAGGACTGGATTTATGCCATCTGGGCCAGGAGATTTGTAAGGGCTGAAGTACTTTGGAGCCCACCTGACCCTGGCAGGGGTGACAATCTCGTTGGCAAGCCGCCTTTTCAGGCCCAGTTGGGTCGGAGGCGACTTTGATTGCCTCTGAGGTGCCGTCCCCACTTCTCTAAACCTTGAAAAGCCCGGGAAATATGCCTTGATCAGGTGAGCCAAGGTGTCCCTTACGTATTGCACCCCTGTATTCATCCCTCATCGTTGTGAATGAGGTCCATAGTTCCTTCTGTTTGCCATTACTGGCACGTCTGAACCTCTCTCTGGTTTCCCTGCGAAGATCTTCGAGTTTCCCATTCCACCAGTATGTCTCCCCAGCCTTTCGGACTCTTGTAGGTCGACAATTACTTTCATAAGTAGCTATGATGGCTTCCGTGAATGTGTTGGCTGCCATCTCCAGGGTATCCTCGTCTCGAATAGACCTGGGAACCTCTGAAAGTGCAAATCTCAGCACCGTGAAAAACTGATCCCAGTCCGTTCTTCTTGGATTTCTGACCCAATTGGGGCCAGCGGGTACAATGGATTCCAACACGAACTCTATCTGTGAGTCATCTAAGAGAGTGGGTTCATTTGAGACTCCTCCTCTTGATGTTATCTCTAAAACTACTGGTACAGAAAGTGATGTCAATGACTTCCTCCCTGACCGAGTCACGGAACGTCGGGGTGTTCCCCGTCTTCAGAATATCTTAATCAGTGGTGATTAGGTATTCCAGTAGGTCTTACCTACCTTTTGAGTTGACATCCGTGCTGCTCCACAAACTATGGTGGAAATAAGCATCGCATTCCAACAGTAGAGGAATACCCCTTATATATCCGTCATATGGAAAGTAAGCCGAGCTAAGGACTAGCCTTCCTATTCCTTTGAGATCCGTAGCTATCACCATCAGGTCTCTCGAACATAGCTCAAGCAGCGGGACAGCGTTAATTCCCTTCGTCAGTATGCAGGCCCTTGATTTGGCCGCCTTGGGGTCCCTGTAACAAAAAAGACCAGCCCCTCCTAATCACCTTATGGCATCTTGAATTAACCAAGGTTCTTGGATTAGCGAGATACCAGTGTGCCTCACAGCCATGCCCATCTGCAAAAGTGCAGAGGCGCTTTTGCTGTGATGCAAGTTAATGTGGGTATTGGTGAGACCAGGAGCATTCATTTAGGTCTGCTCCCAATCTTCTTGTGTCTCAACAGGCTCCTCCTGTCCCTGGCCGGCAACCCTAAAGTTGACCTGTCCAAAGCCAGGACGCTGTCTTGAGTGAGGGGTTGAAACCCTCCAGCCGTTGGAGTCCCTCTGACGGGTCTTCCGGTTTACCCGGGAACCACGCCGTAGCTCTCACCATCTTGTGGAGCAACTCAACCCCACCCACCTTAAGCGCTGCACCTTCCCACGGCTTTGTCTCGACCACTGCTTTGAGTAGCTAAGCTTTAGCCGCTAGTTCGGCTGCCAACAAATACGAAGACCCCTCCCTAAGGTGCTCATACGGCACACTAGTCAGCATTGAGTCCGGGTAATTGCCATCGACCACCACCATCGTCAGGGGGTTAGTCCTCTGAGCGGCCGTCAGTCCAGCTCCCGACAACTCTTTGTTCGTCGGCTGCTGGGCCGCTTTGTGCCTCTGCAGAGTCTTCGCCACCCCCGTTGGGGTGTCCTCTGAGCCCCTACCTCTCTTCTGGGCCTCAGTGCTGGATGTCGGCCCTGTAGCTGCCGACGTTCCAGCTCCCGCAGCTGCTTTGCTAGCCCGCTGCGCTTGCCTCTTCAGTCTCCTTTTCAGGGAACCGTTGAGCCGTTTCTTCAGAGGGACAGTCAACCCCTCAGCTCCCGAGGGAGCTGGGGGCACAGCCAACACCAGGATTTGGCTTGCCGGAGAGACAGATAGAGGGGAAAGGGTTATGTTAGACCCTTCAAAGCCTAACCCCTCTACCCCCTCCGCCAACTCTTTTCCTCCTTCCTTCGATTGTTGGTTTGGTTTTGCGTGATTCACTCCCATCCCACGAGAAGCTAGGGAAATAAAAGGTCAGCCCCTGCAGAGCCCCGCATGCAGGGGTAAGACTGGATACTCGGGGAGGACGTCCGATGTCCCCGAGAGGCGTTAGGACACCTTCGTAACCCCTAGGTGCCAAAGTGCCACAAGCACGACCACTATGCGCTCATGGCTTAGGGAGGTGGTCACATTGAGTGAGACACTCAATGTTCAAATATCTGCTTGCAGAGCACCATAACAAACGGAGGGTTGTTTCTTGGTCGCAATGCGGGCCGCAGGTCATTTCTGTCCCGATTTCAAAGCTGTAAATCGGTCCGGGAGGGGCCTCGACCCAGGGATCCAGAAGGCCGGTGTTAGCTAGGCTCTTTCACCCTTCTACCATACCGTAATCACGCATACCAGGAGAGCCCGTTTATAGGGATCCTTTTCCTCTCATCCAGGAGAGCTCGTTTATAGCAGTGGTCGGCAAACTTTTTGCTCACTTTTCAGGTATGGTCAGGTTTGTCCCGGAATAATTTTTTCTACCACTTTTCGGTCTGTTCGCGAACCTCAGTGTGAGTGAGCTTACTCCAGCAAGGGTCTTTTGTCCATCGGCAGGTCAATGTAAGGAAATTTAAAAACTTTTAATTTTTCAACTAGCGATTTGAAAATAGCATAATCAGCATCTACGAATTTTTCCGATTCCAATGATACATTACTTGCCTAGAAAAGTTGAAAATTTGAAGGAGTTTAATATCAAGAAACTTTAGCTCAATATTTAATTTAATACTAAATACTTCTCAAATTTTCAACCTTTATAGACAAATTACATGTCGTTGGAATCGGAAAAATATGCAGATTCCAAATACATCACTTTTAAATCGCGGATTTCAGAATTAAGAAACTTTTAATTTCAAATTTTTCTCCCATTTTCCAACAAAGGACCCCTGAGGGAAGGGTTGATCTGCCCAAGCTCGCAGGTACCTGACCAGAAAGTAGGTCGTCGGTCAGGCCGGTCAGGCTACCCTGACTTGGTCAAGAGCATGCCGACCACTGGTTTATAGGGATCCTTTTCCTCTCATCCAGGAGAGCCCATTTATAGGGATCCTTTCATTTATATCCATAAGCATGCAGGCCGAGGTCCTTTTGACCCCCAAGTCCCACACGCTTGAGCCTCCCCACCAACTACAAGGTGTTACCGTCCCTAGGGTAGGGGATAGTACTTTATAAGGAGAATTTTTTTGTCATTCGGATAAGTATTGACCAAGGGGAGGTGGTGAAAGTTTTGGGATTTTAATGAATATCGTCTATTTCGGCGATTTTTAACTCTTCTAATAGCGATGACAACATTTTTTGGCTAGTACAGTTTCGATAGGGGGTTTCACGCTCTTTCGATCGTCCTACGCATTTTTTCGAAAAATAAATATTTGACACTCAAAAATAAATTTGACTTTTTTTCGAAATAAGACAGGTTTTTTTAATCTTAAAAGAAAGACTACGTTTTTTTCCTAGAACACTATGTAGACTAGAAAGTGGCATTTAAATGTTTAATTTATGAAAGTAAGCGTTGATAACTCCGGTACGTGCATGACGCTGGTGCTCGAGCCCCGCGGCACACGGTGGTGCCTTCGTGGTATTGTTTTTACGAAAAGTAATCATATATGATAGCATATTCGATCGCTCTCTGCATTATAAAGGGTTAAGACTGCCATTATTTAATTGCCTGCATTACGCTAATGTAGGTCCAGCAACGTTCAAATGAGGACATGGCGGGTTATGCAGGGCTAAAGTATGTTATATTTGGAATTATGCAGGGCTACGTAGGGGTAGTTTCTGGCAAATGTGAGAAAACCATAAGCTATTGCGGTGAGCTAATCATGAACAAGGTTACGTTATAATTATGTTTTCTGTCAACAGTAAAGAAAAATAAGGAAAATATTCGATTTTTAAATCACTATGCTGAAAAAGGGTAACAAAATGATAAAAATGGGGCAATTTTATTTTTTTTACCGCAAGGCTGGAAGCTGTTCTTTAAGTCCGATTTTTCTTAGGGATGGTCTAAATTGAACGTCTTGACATGTAGATGTGCACAGACAAATGAAATTTGCTATGTCATAGTATTGTATTTTTGTTATTAATGGGAAAAAATTTAAGGAATTTTTTTTTCTTGACAACTATGCTGAAAGGTTTTTTCTTAGTCCGATTTTTTTCGGGGTGCCTCAAATTAGAGGCCTTGACATGTACACGTGGATTATGAAATAAAATCTGCTATGTCAATCTGTAGCATTTTTGCTATCGTAGGAATTAAAAAAATCAGGAAATTCGGTTTCTTAGACCACTAGGGCAGAGTATGGCGAGATGAGCATACGGGATGAAATGAGACACTGAATTTTTCCTCAAAATTTGTGGCTTTTCATTCTGTTGTTTCTAAAAGGAACAGAAATAATAGTGTTGAACCCGAAAATAAAAAATAATAATAAAGTAAAAATAAAAATGATTGAAATTTCAACACCTCAATCCTGTTATTCCATGGTATCTTAAAACGAAACGAAATTATTGAAAATAACAGATAATATTTTCAAACTAACTTTTTTCGTGAAGTTTATTTATCAAACTTCAATATACTAACGTATTTATGTATAATTGATCAACAAAGACAGGTGACATTGAAGTTTGATTGAAAACCGTGATTTAGAAAGGAGTGAGTCGAGTCTTTGGAGAGTTGTAATGGCGATAGCATACAAAAGAAAAACTGACATTTGTGGTTAGAAGCGTCTCTGGCTGCTACTGTAAAATCTGTTTATAAAGAAATTATAGTATTAGAGGAGCTGCGATTGGTCTTGTTTATAAATTTAATTTTTGGAGTTTTTTTTTCAACATATTCAGGACGAAATTTCAATATATATTGAAACTAAAAAGGTGCAGGAAGCTTCCAAAATGTATAGGACACATATCTAAAGGTACGTTTAAGGCGGGAGCGGGTTTCTAAAAGTAACATTCTCCGTCTTAAGAACAGTGGATGAAATATCACTTTCCCGTATTTCTTTAAATTTTGCTGGAAAATTCCTTTTTTTCATGTAGCCAAAAATTAGGATTTTTAGGTGTGGATTTCATAAAACAGTTTATAAATTAATTTCCACAAATTGTAGAAATATGGGGTGGAGTTCCGAAAAGCGCTTATCTCCGACTCGAAACTTTATCGGAACTTTATCCGAAATATGTAATGAATGGTAAATTTCCAATAAATGTTGATTCAGTAGCATGTTTTAGTACAGACATTTTTTGAAAAATGTATCTCAATGATTTTGCTTTACGTACTTGAAATTGTTCAAATTCAAATATATCAGGAAAAATTTGATTAAATTGATCGCACTTATACCTACAAATATTTATAAATCCCTTTCTCTCAGTAATAAGACTTAATAATACCTTACAACAGTAGTTTACTTTAGTTTATAGGCAAGCGGGCCCCGATGGAGCCCCGTAGCTTAGTAGTTGATTCCAGACCTCTTGATTAAGCCCATTATGTCACCCATTGTACATCGTGGGAGTGTGTTAGGGGCGTCAACTCCATATGTATGATAGGTCAAATTCTTCGTTGGAAAGTACTCTAGAAGCCTTATAACTTTAATGGCAACTTTTTCCTAACCCTGAACAATTATTCGAAAAATATCAAAAAGTTACTTTTTCCTATGCATATTTTAAGTCCAACAGGCACCATATAAAATACAAATTTTGAAAAAAGAAAAAATAGGACCTTCATTTTTTTGGATTTCGAAACTTTTTGGGGGGATCGTTTGCATTTATTTAAAAGTTGCCATTTTGGACCACCCTAATGCATACCCTTGGTGCTTCTTCGTGTTAGCCCTTATATATGCAGTCACACCTAACTAAGTCAATAATTCTTCACCTGTATAACCAAGGTTCTTAGATTAGGGCAAGCATTGTCTGCAAAAATGACATACACCTGTTTAGAACCCCCGAGGCGCCTTTGCTGTGCTGCACATTAATCTGCATCATGGAGATTCTCGTCTCAGTCATTGATAGGCTGATTCGGGGTATCTCCGGGCGCTCCTGGTCCTGCCCCTAGATAAGTCGGTCATCCAGAGCCACAAGAGCTTTGAATGGAATTTCGGGGAGACGAAAAACTAGAATCCCGCCCATCCCCTTCCGCCTGACACCTTTCACGAATCGGTTCGTAGGGTGGGTTTCTGGAAGCTCAGGCTCCCCAGAACGATTGGCGGATCCTCAGAGTTGCCGAGAATCAGTACGCTCGTTTTGCAGTACCTTTGGAGACATTCCGTCCCCTTGATCGTCAGGTGTCCCGCGCCCACATGTCTGCGGCCTCCACTACGTTGGCTCTTGATTTCATGAAAACGCTGTTGATTCTGGGGATGCGTCTTTCTCGAGGGGTAAAGCGTCGATCTCCTTAGAGATTTCCTTCATGTACTTCCTATCCAACTCCTACGGAGTTAGACAGGCTTTAGGATAACCTGACGCAACGACAACTCTCACCAGGGCGTTATTAGCCATGTGCGCTAATGTGAGGCCCTGTGTTTCCGGAACCATCACTCCCTGTTCGGGGGAGTGTCGTTAGAATCATTTCTCCGCTTGCCCGTAGAACGAGTCTCAGGAGTTGCTCCAGATGATGTTTCTGCAGACGTGGCACCTTGTGAGGTGCCTTGGATGGTGTTTGAAAGTTGCGCGAAGCGGGCTCTCCTTTTCTGTGCACTGCTACGGTTACTACTCCTCACGGAGAGTCCCGTTAATTGTTCTTCCACCGATGGAACAAGATTGCTGTCGTCGGTCTTAGAAGTCTGCACTGCTCCTAGTAGGTTAGTCCTTGCGGTGCCGTCCACCTTTGGCCCTTATTCTTTTTATTAATTTTTTCAATTTCGCCCATTTTGGTTCCACGAGAAGCTAGGAAAATGAAGAACACACCCTGCCGAGCCATGGTGTTTGTCTCAACTAAAGGGGTGCACGCCACGGTATTTAAGGATTCGTTAAACCTGGCCACATTTAACCCTTGACACATCGATCACATCATGGCTTGTGAGCATGAGAACTCGCACCCTCGATATTCCAAAAGGCTTTGGTGTATCCCCCTGGAAGCATCGCTTGTTAGCTTAGGTCCCACAGACTAGAGTGCGGCAGTTCTTCAGAGTAGCTACACCTCGCGATGCAGGCCTTCTGGTTCACCTATTCCAGGTCAATAGTCCGATGAGACCCTTAAACCCTCCCACAAGCCACAAGTTCACGTGATTCATAGGGAGAGACTTTCGAACATTATTTGTTGAACATTTAACAGAGTATGAATAGGTACGAATTTCAATGATGTTTTGTCATTATACTCATTTATCTCTATCTTTATTTGTCTGGCAGGTATCTAAACTATAATTCTCATAATTTATTTGGTCATAAAAATTGGTTTAATTAAAGGTTTAGTAGACAGATGTGTCAAATTAAGTGATGTACAATTTAGAAAAGAAAATTTAAATGAATTAAAAACCACCTTAGTACATAATAATTACCCGCTTGATTTTGTTACTGACATTATTACAGAACGCATTCATGAGATTTACAATAATAGTAGTAGAATAAAGTAAAATAATGAATGGAACGACACTGACAATAAATTCAAATTAAGTGTTACTGAACCTTACATTCAGGGTTTATCTGAACGGTTAAGGAGTTCACTTAAAGAATTTAATATTAATGTTTATTTTAAAAACACAAATACTCTTGACAATTATTTATTGAAAAAGAAGGATAGTAATTCCATTGAAAATTTATCTGGTGTTATTTATCTGAATAAATGTAAATGTTGCAATAAAGTCAATATAGGTGAGACTGGCCGGAGATTAAAAACTAGAATTGCTGAACACAAAAGAGATTGTGAAGTTGGGAATTCTAACACAGGTTTGTCACAACACTCATGGAAGTTTAGTCATTATTTTGATTTTTCTTTTGAAAATATTAAAATATTAGCTACGGAAAAAAACACTTATCAACGACGTATCATTGAGTCCATTTATATAAACAAATTTCACAATATTTCTGTTAACTTACATACTGAAATTCTAAACATTAATAAAATTTATCAAAGTATATTAAAATAATGTCACATTTTTCATTTTAGCTTAAACAATTTTTTCTCACATTTAAATTTAAATTCAGTTTCGCGCGTTTTCTCATCAGAGGTTTCAATGAAAACTTAGCTTTGTAAACGCACATTACGTATAGTGTCTTATTGTATCTACATATTGTCAATTTTGTCTCGTCCTTCCTAACCATTACAAAGATTTATCTTCAATATTTTGAAGATGTAATTCTTTTCAAGTGAGTGAAGTCTTTAATTCTTAGACTTCTATAAACAAATTAATTGTATTTTAAAATTTTCATCACAAATTTTTTTGTTGACTTGAATTTTATTCAAAAAGTGACATTTTTCTATGGTTCCTTTTTCGATGTTTCTTTTACTCTTCGAAATCAATCTTATCTCAGGTACAAATTTACATTAATTATTCTTTTTATTTTTATTTTTCTGTTTAATATTACTAACTTGAAGTATTAATGTATTTAGGTTTAAAAGCCTTTTGAAAAAGGTACGCAATTGTACCGATACGTACGTAAAGGATGGAGAAAGGAGTTTTAATGAATAAATTTTGAGTTGGAAAGTTGTTTTTGGCTCATTTTTTATTTAATTTTTATATGGGCCGCAAGACATAAAAAATTTACAAATTAACATTCTTAAACATCGTCGGTCGAAGAAAAGGATTGATTTGTTTATCAAATCATTACAATACACATTTATATTCTCACAAGACTTTGAATAATTATCTTTTATGTGTACAAAAAAAATACAAAAAAATGTCTTCTAATAACATAAAATAATAAGCAGTTAAGCTGTCATATCAACCCATGCCCTGGGGCGAGATGAGACATATGCACCATTTACGTTTCCATATTTTTATCGCAATTACTATTTTCGGGACACTTAGTCTTTTCTATCCCGTTTTCTACTGTTACATTGCATTCCTTTATATGATATTACAATGCGTTTCTATACCGTTGAATTAATTTTAATCATATTCATCTTTTCGACGATTATATCCTTCTTTAAACCTTTTTTTATAATTCTTATTCTATTTCTGTTTCGAAGAATTGTATACATTTTTATCCTTTTTCTTATTCAACTCTATTTCTATTAAAACAATTGAACTGTTGGGGGCGATAAGACCCTACTTGAATTTTCAGAAGTCACTCATTTTTCATTTCTTCTTCATGAATTGATGTGCAAAACAACTTGAATACAATAGTTTTCTGAAAATACAAGTAGCCTGTTATTGGCAGATTAGGAAATAAATTTATAGAATAAGATAGGTTGTCGAATTGATGAGACGAGAAATCGATAGAAGGCAATAGAACATAAATTGAGAGAACGATACTGATTAAGAATAGATATGGAAATTAGTAGATGTTACCCTGGAAAAAGAGAATAGATAAATAGAAATAGAAGTAGACAATGCTCCAATTCTGATCGAAAAAAATTTATCGATTCAATGCAGTATTATTTTGAACTATTTTGAGGTGCAAATGAAACAAAGCGGATCTGCAGTTCAAGTAAGTCATCCGTCACTTTTACGAATATTTAAAGTGAGGCTCAAATCATCTATTTTCTTGTACTTATTATGAACATTCATTATGTATATCGCACTGCGAAATATATATTCAATAAGCACCATTCGAATCAAGGACATTCGAATCCTATTTGAAAGATTCGTAAAAGTGCAGATGTTTAAATCAAACTGCAGGTACGTTTTATATAATTTGCATTGCAGTGTTTGTAACGCTTCAGCCTCTTATGGATACAAATTATCTGCAGGGTTGTATGTGAATTAAAGAACAAGGGAATACATAATGGAATACGATTTTCTGTACCCACATGTTTTTCTAGAACAAGGGTCTAAATAATAACACAATAATGATTTAATTTTTTATTTTAATTTAGGTTCGCCAATCCTGTACCAGCAGGTAAATGGAGTGGAATAAGACCAGCAAATTCATTTGGAAATATATGTGTTCAAAGTGACAAGGGTCACGTAAAAGGAAAAGAAGATTGTCTATTTCTAAACATTTATACACCTCGTCTTGAATTCAATTCATCATCGGTAAGAACTCTTAACTAAAATTCAACGTCATATCATACAAATTATAAATTATTATTCTTGATTAATTCGCAGAAGAACAATACTTTGTTACCAGTAATGGTATGGATTCATGGAGGTAGTTTCAATAGTGGTAGCAGTAATATGTTTGGTGCTCATTACCTTCTGGACAAGGACGTAATTTTAGTTACCATAAATTATAGACTTGGGATTTTTGGATTCTTGAGCACCGGAGATTCTGTCGCTCCAGGAAATTTTGGAATGAAGGATCAGGTTCTAGCGTTGAAATGGGTCCAAAGAAATATTCAAGCATTTGGAGGAGATGAAAATCGAGTGACTTTATTGGGACAAAGTGCAGGGGGAGCAAGTGTTTCTCTGCATGCCATTTCAAAAGCTAGCAACGGTACGTGGTAGTGATAATGAATGACTCTCAAACTGACGATTATAGTTACGACAATAATGGTCAATAAATAATCAATCATTCCTTTAAATTCATTAAAGCTGTTTATTCTTATCATGATATGACTGTACAGAGAACTATACTGTGGCTGGACAAAGTCAACCCCATCTTGTTAATACCGATGAAATAAAATTCCGAAGGAAAATAATAACTCTTAGATACAGTAATCATTGGACTTGGGTTTCAATCCAAACTTGGTTCAATCAATTAGTCACCTATACATTCTTAGTTTCTTTGCAAAATATTTGATAAACTTTGTTTTAAAGAAAACACCAAAAGAAGCGATGCATGATAAAATGGTTCCTCTTTATTTAGCCAATGTTTACTTCAATCATGTGGTAGCAATATTGGATTTCTGAACATTTTCTGATAATAATTTGTATTTGATATATTTACAGGCCTTTTCCATCGGTACATAATTCAAAGCGGTCCAAATTTGTCACCATGGGCATATCAAAAAAGAAGTAACTACGTTATATTCATTAGGGGAATTGCCGCACTAGTTTTTTGTCCATTCTTCACTTCCCATAGTACTGTTAATTGTCTTCGAAATAAAAGTGTTGAAAGTTTAATAAAGACGAGTTCAATATTTGGTACAATTGCACGTTTTGCTCAGTTAACTTGGACCCCTACTGACGAACCTGATGATGAGGGTGCATTTTTAACAGATAGTCCACAAAATCTCGTAAAACGAAACCAAATGAAGGATTTACCATTTATTAGTGGGGTCACGAGTGATGAAGGGCTTTTTCTTACTAGTGGTGAGTAATTAGAGAATGTTATGAATCATAGGTTTCTTTAATTAGACTTTATTCTCTTGCATAATTTCTGTCAATAAATTAATTACGACTGGCGTGGGCAGCCAGGGAGAAATCTTTTGTCACTTTTAGGTTATAAAATAAATATGCTAAAATTACAAAAGTGAAAAACAATCGATATTTCAAAGGGCTAGTCAAAATTCCACTAATTTACTGAATTATAATTTGATTAGTTGCAGATCTGGTTAGATTGCAGAATAGGGGCGTTACCTCTATTTTACCTAGCAAATCTTTTTTTATCGGCAACAATTTATTAGAATCTTTAATTGAACGATAAATAAAGCCATATGACGAGGAAAAAGTTTAAAATTATTGTTACCTTTGTTACTACGATGTCTCAAATATAGGTCTCTCACGAAATCGGAATGATCATATTTAACTCACCGTTTAGGTGCTTTTAAACATCCGCACAGCCAGAAACACTGTAAATAATTGAAATTAAATGTTTTTTTAATTAATGAAAATGTCTTTAGATATCTTTTCTGCCGGTATAAGCTATTATGTCGACAAAAAAGGAGCGTTTCACGCATATCAGCTGTCACATGAGACGTTGGAAAGGGGTAGGGATTTGACAAACATGATTTTTGTGACTAGTTAAAAAGTACCTTCCCGCCCCCACCAGACGTTGGAAAGGGGTAGGGGTTTGACCAACATTATTTTCGTGACCAGTCAAAAGAGTGCAACTGCAGGTGTACCTGTATGCCGTTTGTCTCGTCCCTTTTGACAACAACAGAAGGCGATCGAGTTGAGAAAATCACTTTACTATAATCCAGAAGGGAAAGATAATGGACACTGTCAATAGATCACTTATCGCTTGAGTTCATGGTAATCCGAGAGAGACAATGGGCGGGTCAGAACTCTTACTGATAACTTTGAATAATGCAGCGAGTCAAACTTCATCTTAGAAAGAGGAGCTCCGCAGAAAAGTCGGAACGGAATTGAAAAGATAAAGCTAGATACCGCCCAATCAGATGAGCGAGCCTCCATATAATAACATTACTGCCTCACACCAACGATTGCCAGGTCTCGAGCAGCAAGAATTAATACAAGTGACCGCGCGGAATGATAGCCTTAGGGACAAGTCCCAAAATAATCGAAAACCTTAGTAGGAATAATAAATTAGTAAATAGTAAAATAGTAAAATAGTATTAATTATAAACTTATTAGACTTTAATTCAATTAAATTGAATAAGTTCAAAACATATTAACAATTTCAAATTTAGTATTAATAGTTTAATTATTTGCCATTATTTTTTGCTTCCAGGTTTATATTCGAATGATTTATTGTATGGTGTTGTCAAATTTAGTCTTGATACTTTGATTACTTATTTTGCTGATTACTACTTTGAATCTAAAAATAAAGATGGATTTACAGCAGCTGTGAAAAATTTTTATTTTAATGACACATTAATTTCCACTGGAAAATATGAGGTATGTACAATATATAAACAATATTAGTTTCCGTATTCCAAATAATTTATTTTAGATTGAAGATCAGTTTAGTTATATTTAATACGATAAAAACTTTACAAATAATTACAAGAAAATAATCAACTCTCTAATAACTAAAGGAAATTAATGTTTTATATAGTTTTTGGAAAGCCTCACAAGATTGGTCAGTGATGGTTTTTTCCACTACCCACAATTGGCGATGTTGCAGAAAGTAACACCTAAAATGAATAGTTCTAACTATTTTTATAATTTTGGATATCTGGGAACAATAGTAGGTCCTTATTCTAGAATGAAAAACAACGGGAATCATGGTGTTGGTCACGAGGAAGAAGTGCGTTACATATTTTCGGTTCCTTCTCAGCTTTTGAAATTTACAAATTTGAATCATACCAAAATAGACACATCAATAAGCAAACTAATGGTGGACATGTGGACATCCTTTGCTTCAAATGGGTAAGTGTTTTCTTCAGTTTATTTTCCTGTTTAAACGTAATTAAAATCGGAGCTTATTTTTATTAGAAACATAAACATTTATTTTCAACCTTTTTCTTACAACAATTGAAAATATTTTCAATCTGATATAATTTTGTTATGGTTATAGGAAACCAATATCTAATGAATTGAGTGAATCTGATCTCTGGACACCTTATACCTCTGAAAATACTTCCCACCTTCAGATTGGAAGTATTCACAATAATACGGATCCTAGTGTCTCACTTTCTAATACCTTCCATACAAACCGCATGGATTTTTGGAGAAAATATGCTCCTATATAATTTTTACTACTAATTACTCAGTCATTGTCCATTTACAATATTTATATATTTCTTTTATTGATTAAGAAGCCAACCATTGACTCCATACTCTTTCATAAATTAATTAACATCAAATTAGTTGAGCGTATCTGCCTTATTACTTTTTGTACGAAAAAAGATGAAATCTCACCAAGAATATCTTCGATGCAAAATATCCGCCAATATGACTACATAAATTTGTGAAATCAAAGTCAGCCAAGTAATTTTGGAAAATATATTGACAATAAAATATATCAGGAATGACAACGAAAAATGAGCCTAAAAAGGGAAAATAGGGTATTTTTCTCATAAAAAAGGGGGAAACAGGGGAAGGATTGAATATTTATTTTTTATATGTTTAACAACGTTCTCATAAATATTTCTTTCCAAGATTCGTCATTTCTTGCTTACTATAATTAATACTTTCAATGTAAATTTAAAACTACACTCTTCAGTAGCGCGAAGTAAAAATGAAAACAAGTAAAGAAAAAAATTTGAAATCAGTTAATATCTTCTGTTCTCAGTTTTAAATTTAGAATATTTAAAATTTTGAAAATTGAAAAAAATGTGCCTTATATAAAGTTTTTTGAACATGAACAAAAACATGTTTTTTGGATTGATTCGAACCTGAAATTTCCTCAGATTGAACCAAAGAAACATGTCATTACTTTTTATTCATGGGGAAAATTTTTGTAGTGGTGTATATAACGTCCCGAACTCGCAAAAAAAATGAAATCCCAAAAATCCTAAGTCGCGACCAAAGTATTTTTGCCGAAAAAGAAAAATGATAAAAAATTTCTTTGGTTCAAGCTGAATAAATTTCAAGTTCAACATATTAAACTTTTTTTAAATGTGTGCATATGACTCAATTCGAAAAATTATGTTTTTGCACAATTTCAAAAAAATTATTACTGCGCAAGAAGTTTATTTTTAAATTTTGTAATTTTTTATTATTGTTCACTAGTAAAAGCTATAAATATATCAAATTTGTCATAATTTTCGAAACAATGGGAATCATTTTTAATTTTAAATTGTTAAATTTTACTGATATAAAATTTTTGCACTTTTGCCGAATGCCAACCCACAAGTTTGTTTTCCCCTCAGAAACATTTAATTTAATTTTAGCATTTTCCCTCAGCTCTACTCTTCAGTGCTCTTGAACTGAAATGAAAAATTGCTCAAGTTAGAACATTTAATATTGCAGTTTATGGATTTGCAGTTTTTGTAGTTTCTTAATGGTGTAATGAAGATTTTGGTAGATCTCCAATACGACGAAACCATGATTCACAGAAGTTTAATTCTGAAGAATATAGCAGCTCCTGTTCGAGATATGTTGAAGGATCGATCATTTGACAGTTGGCTTTTTGCAAAGGACCCATCAGAGCAATTGAAAGCTGCAAGAGCTGTACAACAGTCTTCGAAGAATTTAAAGCTAGCTGCGAAAAACGTACAAGGAAAGAAAGAAGGTCCAAAAAACTTCAAGAGCCCGACCTCGCGAAACCAATTCAAACAGAATTTTCACTCCAGGGGCAACCAGCAGCAGGTACTCTCGCTGTTCCCTTAGCCTTGTTTACGAAAATTTAGGCAAAGTTTGCATCAGATGCGACTAGACTGAGTTAGGTTTCAGGTTACATGATTCCTTTCTCAGACAGGGTGGTACAGCAATTTTCTTCGACTGAACCGTCTTAGTCTGCACTAGAAAGGTTAAAGATTCGTGGTTTAATTAATGCTCTATTGGGTAAAGGAGCGATTTTGAACTTCCGTAGTATAAATAGTTTTATTCAAATGGAACATCTCAAATTAGAAGATGGTAGAACATCAATACAACTGCTAAAATGCGGCTCTTACCTGGCGTTCATTGATTTGAAGGATGCGTATCACTTAGTTCAAGTTTCTTACTCGTACAGAAAATTCTTGAGATTTCGGTTTGAGGGCATGCTGTATCATTATAATTGCTTACCCTTTAGACTGTGTACAGCTCCTTACTTGTTTACTAAGTTGATGAAACCTGTGATAACCAGCC
>CAKNWT010045369.1:0-10312 GCA_932066315.1 Andricus coriarius | reverse complement strand
ATGCGATCTCAAGCGCTGGGCGAGTTTCTCGATCCAAACCCTCAATTTTATTTTGAATTGAATAATCTTGAAATTTAATGATTTCACATTAAAATTTAAAAAATAGGACAATTTTAAAATGTTCAAAATTGAATAAGTTCAGATTATAATTTTGAATACTGGATCATTTGAAATATTCTTTATATGTGTGTAAATACAAAAATAATAATATGAAAATTGATTACACAAATTTGTCTAAGGTCAAAAAATAAATTCACCGTCATTTTCACCGAAAAAAATTCACCGGAAAAATGTTTAACAATCAAAATTTTAAATTGTATTATTCTAAAAAATCATTCAAAATGAAGTAATTTAAAATAGGAAATATGACAAAATGAATTTCATTATAAAAACTGAAAAAATTTATAATTACTAAGAATTGTGACATTAAAACTTTTTTATACTCAAACCATTTATTATTTGCAATTATTTGAAGTAAATTTAAATAATTTGAATACTTCAAATTATTTAAAAATTCTCATATTATTCATTATACTTTTCTAAATTCAGCCATTTCAATTTTAATTGCAAAATTAAAACTTATGAAAGGGAAAAACTGAAAATTCGATGTGACCATTAAATTTCAAAACTGTAAAATTGTGACCATTCAAATTTGAAGAAATTAGAAAAAACTGTAATTATTCATTCTTGAAATCTTCCAATCAAATATTTTTCAATTTTGAGTAATTAATTTTTTTTTAATCTATAAAACATGATCGCTATGATTCCAATTTTTGAAATTGCACAATGGCACAAATTTGAAAAAATTATTTTTCTCAATTTTTTATCATTTAGAATTTCTTCTATAGGTATTTAATTTAAAATTATGTGATTAAAAATAATTTAAACTGAAAATTGTGCAACTATCAAGTCTTTCAATTTAATATTCTACGATTTCGAAGAATTAAAAAAACAAGACAATGGTGTAAATTTGAAATTGAAAACAAACAACTTAGAATATGTAAATCTAAAATTATTCAATTTTAAGCTGACTAAAATTTAGAATATTTTTATATAAAATTATTAAGTATAAAACTGACTATCAAGGCTTTCAATATGAAAATTTGAAAGATTTAATAGTGAAATTGACCAAATATTTTTATTTTAAACTGCGAAAATGTAAAATTTTGAATTAAAAACCACAAAAAAATAAGAAATTTCAAACCAAATATTGTAGAATTCAAGCTTTTGGAACAAAACTCTATAGTTTTAGAAGAAGAAAAAAATTGAAACCTAAAAAATTGAACTGTTTTAGAATTGCGCATCCAAAGCTATAATTTTAAATTGAAATTATAGACATTTTAAAGATGATCAATATTATTAAGTACCATATTATGTAATATCAAGTGACATTCAAAGTTATTGGGTATATTTTATCATAACATATGAGATTTGTGTAAAAAAAAAACTGTAATTTTCATCAATCAAAATTGAAGAATTTTAAATATTGTAAACTTTTAAATTATAAATATTCTAAAAACTTTGAAAACTATATGCTTTCTAATTGAAAACTTTTATAATAATTAATTTAAACTCTAAGCGTTAAATATTACACAATTCCAAACTTTGTTTAAAAATTGATGCATTCTTCAATTAGGATCTTGAAACTAAGCCGTTAAAAATTATTAATTTTCAAATTGTGCATCACGATTTTCAAAATTCACTCATTTTAATTAATTAAATAATTATTATATATAAAATTGATGTACCGAGAAAGAAAATGGAAACATAAAAATTCAAAAATAAAAAGGAAAGTAGAAATATTTTTTTTTATATCGACTTTGTACTCTTTTTCGAAGAAAAGTTAGTGAAGGTCGGAGGCTTGTATAATTATCGTTATCGTCTCTAAAGTATTGCGTATGGGATCATTAAACTGGCTAATGCCACAAGAGTGGCCGCAAAACGGTTAGAATCAATTTCATGTGCACCATGCATTCCATGTACAGTAACCATTCTATTCGATTCAGCAGGTATGGATTTCATCATTTTCTAGGGCCCCAAGATTCTTTTAATATTTTTTATTTTAAAATAAAAAACACTTTTTATCCCTTCATTCTTGAATTTAAAAAAAGCTTAGTTTTCTAAAAACCTAGAATATCATTTGTTTTTCCCAAAATTCAAGTCACCTTCACGAGACTCAAAAATGTGGTAAAAAAATTGGATTCTTTATTTCATAAAAAATATTCTGTCTTCTACAGTTTAGTATTTGGATTTTAAAGAAATTCAAATTTTAAAAAATTGAGCTAGAAAGGCCGCCAATTTTTAAGCGGATAAAATTGTAGTTTGTAGTTAAGTCCCTGGAATGGGGCCCAGCTATTTTGAAAGGCCATTGGTTCTTGCTCAAGCGAGTGAATAAATAACTAAGCCATAATTTGCAATGCCTTTATCTATCCTTTTATCATGGAAAGCAAATGAAAGACTTTTCGATTTCAACCTGAGCTCTGCTCGTGGAGGAATCGAATTCACTTTTTTATTTCATGATTGAAAGTGGAACGCTCTCCAGAGACCACAAATTCGATTTTTATTTCACTCTCTCGCCATTGACACTCTGCAAGAAATAAATCTTCACTTTCCACCATCACATTTTCCTCTCCATTCTTGTATGATAGCAAAAAAATTGGTTAACCAACACTTTATACTTTTCCTCATCCTCCAGACATTTTAATAATAATTTCTTAAACGAAAGAAATTTCTCAATTCATTTCGCTGAACAATAAGAACATTTTTTATTTTTCTTCTATTCGTACTTTTTTTAAGAAACTGAATATTTAAAAAAAAATTTAATGACTGAATCTATTTCAAATCAGGCAGGCACTTGCATTCGCAGAATATCTCGGGAACAAAATATGCGGGTTTTTAGAGGAAATTAGGTGACACGTATTTTTACGATTTGCGACAAACATATTTTTTTGTTTTTCCAAAAAACTCACATTTTTTCTTTAAACATCTATAACTTTTGACGTCAGTGAGCTATTCGAGATTTCGTTCCAGATTCATTTTTGAGTCTGGGAGAATTTTATTTTCTTAAAATTACCATTTTCAAATATTTCTCATAAGCATCGAAATATCTCAAAAAATACGCATCCTATGAAAAAATATCCCTAATAAAAACTTTTTATTTTCGAGGGGGAAAAGCGACTTTGAACAAATTTACTTTGTAATTTCAAATGGGAACCCCAATTTTTTATCACAGACTGAGATTCTTCTTTATGAAATACCCTCGAAAATAAAAAGTTTTTTTACGGATATTTTGTTCATAGGATGCTTATTTTTTAAGATATTTCGATGTCTCAAGTTAAACAAAACATCCAGTATATCATAAAAGAGTAAGATATATTTTTTCAAGACCTTTTTTAGATAGGCTAACTTTTATTTTATCATTTTTTTGTAGGGGAAATGCGGAGAGGGGAAGCAGGAGAAATGAGGGTAAATGAGGGAAAGAAAAGTAGAAGAAGTGAGGGGAAATTAGGGGAGTGAGGGGAAATGAGAAGAGAAGTAATAGCGTAAATAAGGGGAAATGAGTGGATGGAAAGTAGGGGGAGTGAGGAGAAATGAGGAGAGGAGAAGTAGATGTAGTAAGGAAAATGAAGCGTGAACAAGTAGGGGAAAAGATTATAAATGAGCCTCAGTAGGGAAGGATGAATGAAAGCTGGTGAAGGGAAGTAGGGGAACCTTTAAACTTTAATTATTCTCAAAAGACTTTCAAAATGAAGTAATTTTAAATGGGAATCATTAGTAATAAAATAAGTCAACTTCATTTAAAAATAAAATTCAAATGGTTATGTCTAGGCGGACAAGCGTGTGTAAATAAGGGGAGGAAAAGTATGGGAAGTAGCGGAAATGAGGAGATGGTGAGTAGGGAAAGAGAGAGGAAATAACGGGAGGGGGATTTAGGGGAAATAAGAGAATGGGAAGTAAGAGAAGTGAGGAGAAATGAGGGAAGTAGGTGAAGTTAGGGGAAATAAGAGGATGGGAAGTAAGGAAAGTGAGGGGAAGTAGGGAAAATGATTAAAAATAAGAATGAGTAAAGGAGGTTAAGTGAGGCCTGGGAAAGGGAAGTAGGGGAACCTTTAAAATTGAATTATTCTAAAAAGGCGTTCAAGATGAAGTAATTTTAAATAGGAAACATTAAAAATAAAAAATTTCAGCTTCATTTAAAACTGAAAAAATTTATAATTACTAAGGATTGTAATATTAAAACTGTTTTATACTCAAACCGTTTAAAAGTTGCAGTAATTTTAAATAAATTAAATGATTATGTCTACTCGCAGAATTGTGGGTAAATAAGGAGAGGAGAAGTAGAGGAAGTATCGAAAATGAGGAGAGGGAGATTAGGGAAAGAGAGAGAAAATAATGGGAGGGGAATCAGGGGAAATAAGAGAATGGGAAGTAAGGAAGGTGAGAAGAAATGACGGGAAGTAGGGAAAGTTAGGAGAAATAAGAGGATGGGAAGTAAGATAAGTTTGATGAAATGAGGGGAAGTAAGGGAAATTATTACAAATGAGGATGAGCAGGGAAGGGGAAGTGAGGGCTGGGGGAGGGAAGTTGGGGAACCATTTTAATTGAATTATTCTAAAAAATCTTTAAAAATGAAGTACTTTTAAAGGGAAAACATTAAAAATAAAAAACTTTTTACTGCGAAACGTTGAAAATTAAACGCATCCGAACTTCATTAAAACTTAAAACATTTCAAAGGATCAAGAATTGTGATATTAAAACTTTTTCACCCACAAACCCTTTAAAATTTTCAATTATTTTTAATAATTTAAATGGCTGTGTCTACTCGGAGAAATGAGGGGAAGTAAGAGGAGGGAAAGTATGAGGAAAATGAGAGGAGGAGAATTGGGCAGAATGAGGGGAGGGTAATTGAGGGAAATATTTTTTTCATACCGAGTGATTTTCCTGGTCCCATTAGAACCCAATCAGCCGAGCTGCCAGCTAAACCGTGTTGAAGAAGGATGGGCTTTTTGCGATTTTGTTGACCAATTCTACTGTATCGACTGCTGGGGATTCGATGAAGTTCCAAAATATATCCATCCCTGGTCACAACTGTATGGACCTCCACAGGATATCCGGTCTTTCTTATTAGAGCAGGCTGAAAACAATTTATTAATTATTCTTCTAGAAAATATAAAGTAAAATTGAATACTATAATTAATAACTCGTTTAGTTTATTTCCAATAATCGAAAAATCAGAATTTCGAGGTTTTCCTTATTGTAGATTCCCTAATCGACATTTACCGACACATGGAATCTCAGGTGGTTCTCTTCTATGCTAAATGGGTTCGTGTTTGTGTAAATGTCTTTTGCATTTTGTCATTTTTGATATGAGTAATTGATTGTTACTGAAGATGACAAACACATTTTTTTGTTAAACCATTGATGAAAGCTGTGATGGAAATTAAATTTTAATAGCTTTTTAGCACAGACACGAACCTATTTAGCCTAGAACGGTACCATCAGAACTTACAGATGTCGGTAAATGTCGGTAATAGAATTTGTAATTTTAACAACCTGTGCATGTAAATCTACTCCAAATTAAACATTTTCAAGTCTATAGAAACGTGTAATGGAAAATTTGCAATATGAAATAGAACTTGAATGTTAAACAATTTTTAATTGGAAGGGCTTGTATATAATTTAAAAAAGAAAGTGTATCGAAAACAAATTTTTATTTTAATAATTTGCAGTTTATAAAACAAAGTCTAGATTTGAAAGTTTTTTCATTTAAAAGTGTTCAAATTAAACAAAGTTTAATTTAAAAAATTGTTAAAGCATTCGAATTACAAAAATATTCAAATTCAAATTTAAAGAGTTAAAAGTTTTTAAAGTTTCAATTTCAAAAATTCGAATTGGAAACTGTTAAAAACTCAAAAACGAGTACCTTAAGTAGACATTAATTAAAAATTACAAATCAATGTAAAACTTCCTATGTTTTGAAGTTTGTAAACTTGTAAAATTAAAAATTTCCCATCCTTAAAAAATCTAATTGAAAAATTATCTTGATTTGGATGCGATATAATTTTAAAATGTCAAATTTTTAAAAGTTACCGTTTTCAAAAAATTTATTAATACGAATTTAAGAGCCTTCAAATTTAAAAAGAATCAATCATTCCATAAGTTAAAGCTTGAAAGGTCTCCACTTGGGAAGCTTTTAAAATTAAAATTTTCCTAATTTAAACTCTAAACTTCAAATTTGTAACTTAAAAAAATATCTCGAGGTAAGAAGTCCATTCTTTAAATTTCACGTGTTTATAATTAATATTCTTCGATTATTGTCTTAATAAATGAATTTTTTTTAATAACAAGCCCTCCAAATTTAAGTTCAAAATTAAAATTAAATAAGCAATTTAATATATCAAATAATTATTTTTCAGAAAAAGGTCATTTTCTCTAGAAATAATTGCCTCATAAAATCTACATAAGCCCACAAATTACAAAATTTGTAATTATGTCGTAAAATTTTAAAATATGTCTGCAAATTTAAGCCCATTTAAATTAAAAAATCGTAAGCTTTTCATATGTTTCTGGACTCTAAGGAAATTGTGAATTTCGAAACAGGATTAGTGGTTTGGATCCTTTGCATTTTGAATATTCCCCGTCTTTTGAAATTCATCAAAGCCCAAAAAAATTCAAATTTTCAATTTTGCAAACGCTAGCCCCTTAATTTGTTCCTGTTGGTAAAAAACAAATTCAAGGCTACATATTTTTTCGCCCTAAAAAGTATTTGCTTTTCATTAAGAAATAAACCCTGAATTTTATGAAATAAGAAACAAATGTTGGAAGATATTATCGGGCTTAGAATACGAACATTTGTTATTTCATTACAACTAATGGTCTGAAATAGCCCCTAAATTTTTTTTTGAATAATATGCAAAGGATGTGTTACATGAAAAAAATGTTCTCAATAAAGAATAAATTAAAAGTATTCATACCGAATGAGAGAAAAAAAATATGAATTTCGAAATAAGCCAAAAATACACGTTTTTTACAGTTTGAAGATTCCTATTGAACTTTAATTTCAAAATATATTTATACCTACCATTTTATATTAAGTCATATTTTCATTTTTTGTGTATTTTCGAAAATCCAGATTTTTTTCGGTTACCCGGTATAAGCATTTTAAATTTATTCCTCGTGAAGAATATTCTTTTTATATTGCGGAATAAATTCTGTGCATATTATGCCAGAAAAAAAATGTTCAGGGGCCACTGCGGACCATTAATTGCAATGAAATTACATATTTTCGTATTCTAGGCCGGCTAATATCTCCAACAAGTTTTGTTTTGTTTCCTAAAATTTAGCACTTATTCCTTAATAAATGAGAAATACTTTCTTTCTTTCTCACAATTAAAAACTAAGAAACTTAATTTTTAGACCTAAAAAAAAGCCTAGCGGAACCCCTGAATTTTTTTTTTTTAATGAAAGAAAATTTATGGCAGTATTTTTTCACCAAAAGGAAGAAATTTATGGAGTAGCGTTTCAAAAATTCAGAAGCACACGTTATTTAGGCACACTACTCTCGAGTTTAAAAAAAAAGGGAAAAATCTCCATCTTGATCACAAAATCTATTAATTACAAATCGCCACATATGATTATCAAAAACCACTTCACCTTCTCACATCACAAAAAAAATGCATGTTGTAAAAAAAAACTAAAATGCAAACTAACACGCGCGAATTCAAGTCGAAAATTGAATATTGAAAATTGGCGCGTGTGATTTGAACCGCGAATTTAATTTGAATATTTAAATGCGCTCTAAAATCAATTTTCCCGGCAAACGGGACTTACAGTCTTGGTATCAATATCACGATTGTTCTCGAAGTTTGAAAATCCAGATTGAAGGTGGAAGCTCAAAAAAGCCAGGAGAAGACATCTTCTAGATTGTAGGAACGGCATTCTAGAATTTACAATTAACGATTTAAAAAAAAATTTAATTTATCATAATTTCCCATTTACAATCTATAATATACCATCTACTAATAAATATGGTAAATTCATTCAAATGTTTAAATAATTTAAAATCTAGAGAGATAAACAAAATCGCCAATACGTTTTGCGCTTCTCATATAACTAACGTAACACGTTGCGCTGCCAATCCGCGCAGCGCTTCTCATATAACTAACGTAACACGTTGCGCGCTGGAGACGTTTTACGAATCACTCGTTATTTCCTATTAATATCCAAGCTTTACCCGCTTTACCCCACCATAATCCTTCCGGTCGTTTACCCGCCGGGATTCCGTGAACGGGCAAGTCGAAGGACACTGAAGTCCTCGAAACGCAGCTGGAAAAATCGGCCACGGTCTTTTCGATCATCGAGCACAAGAATCTTTCCTTTTACTCGCTTTTTGCACCCATTTTTCATCATGACCACAGAAAAAGACATTACATTTTATTCATTCGCCACTCTCTAAATCCAAATTAGTAGCAATTTCACTAATTCGATTAGTAGCATTGTATCTGACTGTCAAATTAGTAATTTTATCAGTTTCTGCTAATTGAAATGGTAAGATTTATGTTACTAAATTAATTAGTATGGGCATTCTACTAATATGCTTAGTAGTTCCGACTTACTAATTCAATGAGTAGCAACGAATTACTATGAAAACATAATTTAATAATTTTGTAAATACTTTCTGCAGGTTTTTGAATTTTATTTGCGAAACGATAATGTTTTCATAATTTATATTCTAAGTTTATATAGTTATATTAATAATAATTGTGTATGAACGATGCAATATTTAAAACTGAAACGGTATTGGAATCCGCTGAGCTGCAATGCACAATCTATTTTTTCAGTGCGGCCAAAATGTGAACTCGTGAAATCAGGTAGAATAACAGCGTCCTCAGAAATTAAAATGTTAAATTATCATTATTGTATAAAATCTTTGATAGAAAATAAAATGAGATTTTTATTACAATTTTGATCATTTGTTCAAACTAAAAAAAAATGGGATTGTCATAAAATCATTGTATCGATTATTTTTAAGTCTTTTTTCATGTATCAAACTTATTACTTTTGAGGCAGCACTTATAATCATCAGATCCAGTTTTCCGAGCGACAAAAATTAATATTAAACCTAAATTTTAAACAGAATTAAAAACTCTTTTGTATGAACCACAGTACTAGTAAACTTCGGATAAGTTAGAATAAAAGTGTCTACATACTTTAAAGCGCGAGAATTTTAATTTAGTTTATTTAATTTTTTAAAGTGAAAATTGAACTATTATGTTTGATCATTGATCGTTTTTAGTTGAAAATTCAATCATTCATCTCTTTGCTTGAAAATTCAACAGCTTGTTTGCAATTGTTTCTCACCCTTGACTACTGAAGGATCTTTCAAGTTGAAAATTCAACTCATGTCCAAAAGTACTTTTTTTGTTGTTGTTAAATTCAACTGTTTCTGATAAAAAATTAATTTTTTGGTTGGGATAACAAGTACTTGATTTTTCATGTAGAATTAATCTTTTTTGGAATACAAATTTAATTTTGTGGGTTGAACGTTAAACTCTTTTGTTAAAAAATAATTTTTGTTGGTTCAAGATTCATTATTTAAATTAAAAATTTATCTCTTTGGTCGAAAAGTGAGCTATTTTGTTGAAAATTCGTTTTTTCTTTAACAGAAAAGCTTTCTTTTTAAACTGAAAATGTAATCATTTTAATTGAATATTCTAACATTGTAGTTAAAAATTTATCTCTTTAGTTGAACAGAAAAAAATTTTTCAATTGTACCATCCAATTTCAGGTTGAAAAATTAACATTTTTAGTTAAAAATGAAACTATTCTAGTCAATGATTCATCATTTGAATTAAAAATTTATGAGCTTGGTTGAAAATTAATTTTTTTAACCGAAAATTGAATTTTTATGTTGAAAACTGTCATTTTTTGTTAAAAAATCAAATATTTCGTTAAAGGTTTATGTATTTTGTTGAAAAATCGTCTTTTTTTATAGAAAATTAAAGTTTTTGTATAAAAATTCATTTTCTTGTATGGAAATTCATCTTTTTGGTTGAAAATTCAAGTATTCCAGTTAAAAATGTACAATGTTATTTGAAAATTCAACTTTTTGGTTGAAAATACAACTACTTGGTTCAAAGATAAACTCTTTTGTTAAAAATTCATCTATATGAATTAAAATGTATCTACTCCAGTTGAAGATTCATCTATTTCAGTAAAAGACTCATCATTTTATTAAAAAATTTATCACTTTGACTGAAAAGTTGTTTGTCTTTTTTTGTTGAAAATTAATTTTTTTAACTGAAAATTAAAC
>CAKNWT010045343.1:0-12592 GCA_932066315.1 Andricus coriarius | reverse complement strand
GATTATGTATCCTGAATTTAATAAAAAATTTAATTCAATAGAAAGGTTTTTGTAGAAGATGGCGTTTAGGCTATTTTGGTTTGATCCTCTTTAACTGTACTTTATGCAAATCTTCCGATTTTACTAAATTTACTATATTGGACCAAAAAACATTATTTATCAATGAGAAGAACATCATGAAATTAACTAAAATTGGATTCATTCGAAAAATATATAATCGTTCTCTTACATAATAGTTCAAATCTATAGACTACAAATTAATACGTATAGAAAATGTAAATTTTTAAATATTTAGAAAGTTTTACAGGTACAAAAAGAAAAACTATCTAAAACATTGTGCTCGAACAAATGTATTCGAAGAGTTATCGCATTTTATTTTTGTTCAGTTTTTAAAACGAAGTGTCTTGTCGTCCCAAAGTTTGGAATGAGTAGTGATATATTTCTCATACATTTGAATGAACGTTTCAAAGATCAGGGATAAGTCCATTTACTTTTACAGCCCCACAAATTTTTCGGGACAACTGAACGCAGCCTTTTCAAAATTCTCTACAAAGAAAAAAGGGAAAATTTTTCATAATATTCTGTACAGTGTGACTCAGATTTATTGATATTAGTTAAAACTACCTAATTACTTTTGCTAACGCCTTTATGTTTAGTTTTTAATTACTTATTCGAATTTTTGCATGTTTTCTTTTGCATTCTAAAGCTTTACCTTTGAGAAAAAGGGTTAAAAATTAGTACTGTTTTACGTAATTTTGCAAATCATTTAATTAAAAATTACGAAAAATGTAATTATTATTGCAGAAAAAATGTTACTTTTTCTTGATACTTCTGATTTTTAACAATACTTTTGCAGTCTAGTCTGGCCCATTTTTTGCGCCATTGTCGTAAATAAAAATTCAAAGTTCTGTTTTCTCGCGAAAAATACACTTTCGGCGGTTAAATTTATAATTTACTAACATGTTTGACAGAGAAATAGGATCCATTAAGAAATTTGTTCAATAACAAATTCTTCGCATAAAACGTCTCCGCGTGAAAAGATTGTTGATAAAAAATGGATTATTTGATATTATTTGTCAAGTCGACTAAATGTTATTTGAGGGCCACTGCCTCTTTATTAATAATCGCAGAATGTCGCAGATCCCGACGAAGTTTCTCGCACGCACTTTGTCTTCGTTTGAGGAGAGGAGAGAGTCAGAGAAACGAGAAGAAAATGAAAGAGTCCGAGAAAGATAGTTGGACTGTCCGTTAGGATTGTCACGGGGGTGGCAAAAGCATAATAATAGCGAGAATGATACATGACTCTGAGATGAAGAGAATCTCTTCTGGTACTAACGTCTGAAAGTCTTAGGACTTTACTTCACACTCTGCCACGCGCTTCTGTACAAACAGGCGCGTAAAGAAAAGGGGACGTGGGGGGTCTGCAATTCCAAAAAAATTTCAAAGGAGCAATGAACGCCGAAATGTAGCGATCAACTTTTCCTTCAAAACATCACCATAGGCAGTTTTTCGTCAAAACAAAAATATAAATAGTTTACGTCATAAATACCGCAAGACGGGGCTAAGAGGGACATGTCGGGTAAAGCGAGACACCCTCTTTTCGTTCGAAGAAGGCAATAGCAAGTCATGAAATGAACATATTTCGTGCGCCCCACTTTATCCTACAGGGTTTTCACCCTTTTTTGACGAGAAAATTCAATAGAATTCGCAAAATTCAAGGTTCCGTGTATCTCGCTTCCCCTGTTTTATTTCCCGATTTGGTCAGTTTTACGGTACTCCAAAGTCGTCTAAACTTTAATTCCACTCTTCTAGATACTTACTGAGTTGACTAACATTTAGCAATTGTTATCTTATCTAATCTGATTACAATCTTATCTGGGCCAGGTAAGCTTTTCCAAATTAGAGGGTCTAGATCTTTTTTTATCATATTCGTGAATGTTACAATTTTCAATGGATTCACGTATTGATGAGTAATTTAAAGCTTATAGGTGTGCTTGGATGTAATTTTGAACAGGGGATCCACCTTCTTCTTAATTTGCAAAATACCTACGATCCTGGTGCTATATATGACTAGTTGCTCTTTTCTCTGTTCTGGACTCTGCCCCAAGTGGGTGGCCATAACGCAGACAGACAATGGGACACGTGTTTCCGTCACGCAACGTTGTCGTCTCGTGAATCGTCGTAACAAACTAGATCGTTATGATAGGTGACGAGATGACGATTTTACATGACAGGTGACTAGTTCCAAGGCTAATGTTGTTTTATCTCTTTTCACTTTACACTTTCTAGGCTCCATATTTTCTGCATTTTTTTAAAAGCATTACAATTAATTATACACATATATTTATATATAAATTTGTTTATTTTCATGTTAAAGTTTTATAAACAGTGTAATTTATCATTTTTCCTGATCTTATTTTTTTTGTCAACTGATATGTATCAATACTATTAAAGTATTAATATATTTTTTAGTCCGTTAAAAAAATTCTCTCCATCACCGATGGGAGCCGAAGCCAGGTCTTCAGATTGTCGGGCTGGTGCTCTTATGAATGACGTGTTCTGTCTGGAAATTATCCGACCCTGGGCTCTAACTTTGAACTTAATTGTGCTATTTTTAGAAACAGGTATTTACTATTTACGGGGAACCTCTGTGAGACTCCTTACTAAGCCAAATGGACCTGTGAATCCTTATTCGACTAGTGTTCGCAGTCCCGTAAACTTCTAACCACGTACGCGTCGCATTTGTGGATGATGGAATGCATTGAACATAGAGTACGCAATAAATTTTGCCAAAAACTTAGCCATTCATATTCAGAAACCTCATCGCCATAGAGTATGGCGATGAGTCTATGAGCGCTACTCAAATTAAAAAGAGTGGTTTTGGCTCTTTAAGAGTGGTAAAAGTAGAACGGCTGCAAGTGTTAATCAATGGAAATCGTCGTTTAACAGTGATAGAGATAGTAGAAATCCTCGGAATTCCAAGAACTATTGACGGAAGGCCAAGAGAATTATCGAGTGCAAGTCGCCCAAGACAATTTGAAATCAATCAGAAACAACCTGGAAATGATCAAAATGGTCATTAGGAGGAATAAGCCATGGTTTTATGGGTAAAACCCTGTGACAAAGGCCTCATCTTCGCAGCAGAAAACACCTGGATCCCCGTGAGCGAAGAAAGCTCGCCAGAGTCGGAGCACCACCAAGGCAATAGTCACTGTTTTATTCGACAAGGAAGGTGTTGTGCACCATGAACACACTACAAAGTGTCAGACGGTAAACAAAGAGTATAACCAAGAAGTTCTGAAGCGATTGTGTGACACAGTCAGAAGGAAACGGCCTGATTTGCGGAAAAGCGGTGACTGTGTCCTTCACCACGACAACGCGCCTGCCAATTCATCGCAGCTTATTCAGCAATTTCTGGTGAAACACGGCCTAACGAAACTTCGGTAGCCCATGTACAGTCCTGACCTGGCTCAACGTCATTTTTGGCTGTTTCCCAAATTGAAGTATTCTCTGAAAGGAAAACGATTTCAAGACTTAGAGGAAATAAAACAGAATGCGACGAAACAGCTGTTAGCTATTCCGAAAGGTGGCTTTAAGGAGTGCTTCCGAAAGCGGGAGGATCACTAGAAAAATGTTGTGTCTTCCAAAGAGAAGTAAATTGAAGAAGATATCATCGCCGTTGATCAGAATTAACTCTTAGTCCTGGTACACCACAAGTTCGGATACTTTCCGAACACTTTTTATACTTGTAGGTGATTCGAATCTTATAATCAGATTTAGTTTTGATGTTAGAGTTTCTTTATGATTGATACGTATATTTTTTTTCGCAGTTATTTTTTTTTGTGTGCTGGTATGTATATATCAATACTAAGGTGAATCTCGTCCTCTCCGTGGCTTTGTTGGTAAGTGCAGTAGCCTTTAATCGTATTAATAAATATCAGAAGACCAGGGAAAATAACATCCGGAACTATCATTTTAATGATCTGAAAATTTTTCTCTTAAGATCCGAATCTCTATCCACGTTAATCTCAATTTAATGATGGTAAAACTTTTACAGACTTTCCAAGTGATCAATAATAAATTCAAATAATTTAAGTTCATTCGAATTGCATGGGCCATAAATCACTATGATGTGCTGAAATTAATGGAACATTTTGTCGTTGGATCTAAAATAATCGAATGAAAAGCTATTTTAGACTTCATCGAATCTCGTAATCCGCGTTAAATCATGCGAATCAACGTGCTAACGAGGACTAGTGATAAACGACCACTTTCCGAAGACGTCTTGCGCATCATCGCTGGGCAAAATCCCCAGACAGCCTTGCGGGGGGTGGTAGAGTGCCGGAGGGGGCAAAGAGACACAGACTAAACATTTTAACTCCAGAACTCTCATTGCAAAAACGAGAAACCTTCCCGTTTTCTCGACTGTGCGAGTAGGTTAATGACATCGATAGTGAGCTGCCCCTTAAAAGTGAGCTATTTGGTCTCATTAAGATACGAGAATTATTAATAATAATCTTCGAATTAATTTCCTTCGCTTTGTCCACATTAAAGCTTCTATGTTTTCGCTTTCGTTTCGCGTGGCTTCTGTCTCTTGGTTTTTTCCACCACCAGTTGGTCAGTTTATTAGCATACGTCAGTTTTATATCTTATAAAATTGTGTTTCTACTTAAAGTTGTTGTGATTGAATGAAAATTCTATAGTTTGAATCGGAATATAACATTCTCATCATGTGAGATCGACATGACAATCATTGTCATCTACTTTTAGGATCATTTAAAATTATATGTCAGAGTTTAGGAAGTTCCTTTAAAAAAGGAACCAATCACAGCTACATTTATTTTGTGCAAATAGTGACTTGTTACATTTCCAGTCACTGATACAAGTAACTTCAAGTTCTTTGAAAGTTTCTTTTTTATATACGTACACATAAGTTGCATATGTTAAACATTAAAAGAATTTTGGAAAAATAAATCAACGCTGTCATTTTTACTGTTAACATTCGACGAATTTGTGATTTAAAATCTATAAAACTGAATAAATTTCAACTTTAAAACTCAAAAATTAAACTATTCCAAAAACGTATTTAATATTGAATTTAAAATTAAAGAGTTCTTAATTTTTTAAATTCACAATTAAAAATTATGCAAGCTTCAAATTCAAGAGTTTTCAATTGTGGCTCTTCAAAATTGTAGAACTTTGAATTGTAAAACCTTAAGTTGAAAAGTTTTTAAAGTGAAAAATTTTGCAAGAGTAGCGCGCTTTTTTAATAGACATAAAAAAGGAGCTTACAATGGTAAGTACCCGTTTTTTGAAATTTCTTGAGCGCTAACGTAAAATATGTTTTTTAACCCAACAAAATGAGTCCCAGAAGAGGTCAACAAGCATCTTCCAGCTAGGTCAAGTTTAAAGGTCAAAGGTTATTTATAAAAAGTCAAAGGTCGAAGATGATAGTTTATAATTAAGGGCTCAAAGGCGAGAGGTCAAATATCCAAAGTCAAAGGTTATAGGCAACGGTTGAAATGTGAGAGATGCAGGCCAGACCTAACAAATATTAATACCAAATATCAACCCTAAACCTAAAACCCTAAAAAGAACAACCTAATGAATAAATAAATGAAATAATAAATGGTAAGTTTTTTATTTTATCCCAATTACAGGAAGATATTATATCTATTCTTCTTTATTCTTCTTCATTGCATTAAAAATTATTAGTTTTGTTTTCAGAAATTTATTCTATATGATATGAAATAAAATATATACTACTATATCAAGTTTATTCTGAATAAATCATGTCTTATCTCATTGTTATTAGAAATAAAAAAACTAATTGAAAAATAAGGAATTTTGGGTATGATAACCAGATTGATATATAAAGTCCCCTTCCATTTTTTTCCACATTTAAAACAAAACAAAAATGTCACGAAACCTTTATAAAGGCCGAAAGATTTGTTTGCTATATCAAACGGTTGAAGTAGTACACGTCAAAATAGTGGTTTGAAAAAAGATTTAAAAACGTTTCTTATTATCTATACCATGCGGAAAAAAGTTATCAAGATATTTGGAATTCTAATTAAGTAACTTTGATGTATAAATGATCCTTTTGGATCAATCCAGTTATTATTATTATTATCTATTACGAATGTGAATGATTCTTTGAATGGAAATAAATTCTGCTTCAAGAAATTTCATCTGTGTAATGGTAGATATTTTAGTATACATTAGCAATTGCGTTTCCAGTTGACTTTTTGGATTCGCCTGTATATATTTAAGTCACACAAAAATTCGATCTCTCTCCATATTTCTGACTTACAGCCTGTCGAAATCGGTCGAAGAACCCTTATTTATTGGCGTCTGGTTGTAGACCTTTTCCTTTTATTTCCAGGCGATATACGCCTTGCCCTCTACTTATTCAATGCTCAGCACGCTCTCAGCCTTCGCACCCACGCCAGATACCAATTTTCCATTCCCAGCGATCGAAATTTAGTTTTCAAAAAGAGTTGTTTCCCCTCTCGAGAAGGAACTATCAGAGAAAAGTTTGCGTATAAAATGATAAAATCGGAATACTCTCTGAACGCTTTTTAAAAATTGGTTTAATATTTGATTAGTAAAGTTTTAACTAATACCGGTACCGTATGAAAATTAATTAATCTCTTTCACAATATACTTTTGTTTGTTATTAAAAATATAAAAGTGGTTGATTCACGCCTGGAATCGCTGGCGCTTGGCTCAGGACGTGCAGTCTAAGTTTGCCGCAAAGTCGGTACACCCTAATATATTAGTTTCATGTGTAGTTACATAACCCGAAAAGTTCGCCATTGCATTTCCGACGTCATCGGCGTCGGCGAGAGTCGTCCAGGAATGCGTGCTTTCGCGTTCTGCATATAACGATTCGTTGCACTTTGCTACAGGCTGCTTTGTCACCCGGAACCATCTTTGTCAGCAGAAGCCCCTAAAGATTTCCATTAATAGTTCCTAAAACAAAAACATATATGTTTCTTTTATTCAGGGGTACATTGGGTACTGACCATACATTCAGATTACATGCAATACTTGTCTAATGTCGTCAGTACTTCCTCTTATTGTCATTGCCATTGCCATTGATAATTAGTTTTTAGACACTAAAACTTAAGGTAGTTAATGTCTCATGCATGCTTTCAATACCCTTCATCCATTATCTTCTTTCTCAAACTTGCAGGTCGTTATTGTTACATAGTGATCGACATTTGTGCAATAAGATTCATAGACGCGTGAGCACTAGGTGACGCAAATAATTGTGGAATACAGACATCTGACATATTATGCTGCTAAGATTTACTGGTAACACCCACATGGCAGATGCGTTCAATTGCGCGAAACACACACGAGGCTTGGATTCTCGGGAATGATAGCCGTTCGTCGCAAAACGGCAAAGGAGTCACGAACAAAGGAATGTTGATTCTTCGAGGTTGATAATGGTGTGACTTTAATTCTAGTCTGACGAAACCCATAAATTATTTTACGGATAATTTCGAAGGACTGATTATAACTTGGTTCTCTTCATGTTTGTTTACTAGAAAAATATCATTCTCACGGAATAAACCATAAAAATCAGCTGCTCTAATTTTTCATCTGACGATTATGTTCATACTACAGTTCAATTATTCTGATTTTCGTGTCGCATAAACAATGTGAATGATAAACTTCTTAAGTGTGCTGCATACCAAAATTAACGATTCAAAAAGCGGTTCTAATTTTTATCTAATGGGACTTGTAACTCATGACTTTTCACCGTTTGTGTCTTGTAAGAATTAGCGGCTCGTTTCGCGGGTCGTATGATACAGTGATACCAAAACCACCCACTAAACGTCACTCGTCGCCATGAAAGTAAATGGGAAAACAAACGAGCGTTTGCCATCCCAAGAGTCATTTCAAAACGCGTACAAGGTCGCTCATACAATTTACGTCGACGGAAATGACGCACTTGAGTCACGCTCGAGTCTCAAACATCTGTGCGATTTGTCCAATAGGAAATTACGAATACTAAATCATTGGCTGATTTTCTAGAATGTTCTCATATGTTTCAAAAACTGAAATATATTGAGACACAGGATTTAGTGGAGCATGAAACTATATTTTTTAATGAAAACCAATCTTATTTTATGTTAAATAAAATTTGCAGCAACAATTGCTTGAAGCATGATAAGTAGTTGCTTTTACTTATACTGTCATTAAGAACATTAACTCAATTAAGAATTTCAATCCTCTTGTCAACATTGTAATGGGTACTCTTTACTCTATTAATTTATCTTTACTCCATTAATCATTAAACAATGGATAGCAAACTAAGCCATGCCAATAATCGACATCGTTTGATATTAATCACTATTAATTAACGGCCAATATTCGAAATGCTAAGAAGATATATAATCTAGGCATCTCATTCAATTGTAATACTTCCAGTTTCTCAATTATGTCGCCAGAGCATGAATGTAAACCTCACGTGGCTCCAGAAACAATGGTCTCTCTGCCCCTTTCCAACGAGCATATTCATCGTCGTTCTATGAATAATTACAAAGATCGTTGTCAGTGAGCTGCACAACTGTTCGTAATGCATCAGTCAGCCTCTAAGCGAAAGATGAATCTGCGTCGCCTGCCGATTTTCCAGGAAGAAGTACCGAAAAGTCATTCACAATATTCTACAAAAGTAATTGCAAATTAATTATCAAATAAAAAATATTTGCAAATAAATCTATAAACCTTCAAGAAACATACAAAGAGATGTAGAACAAAAATTTAGAGTCCTCCGCGAAAGGCTTTTTCCTAGCAATGCTGGTTAGTCTAAGATTAAGTAGATACATACAGTATTAGTCAGACTAGGATGAAATATGCGGATTTGTGGGCAGAGGTAATGTATCTGTTTGATGAGGATGCAAAGAGGCTGGAGAGAAGTAAGATTTTAATAACTAGAGTGCACACGCCCCCAAGCATAAGAGACTTGAGTGGTTGGCTGCATTGTTCACCCGCCTGGCGCTATTCTCGTCAAATTATTATTACCCGGTTCCAGGGGCCCGAGACGAATTCAAGTTACATTCATAGACCGAGGCGGGCTCCGTTCACGGGGATCATGACGATTCATAGTCCGTCGTCCCATTAATGAGGACTCTCCTCTTCGGGCCACTACACCGACCACTACTGTTATTATAGCTGCTCATAACAGTTACCGTCCGTTGGCAAGACTGTCGCGTCCAGCCACTATGAAGCATTGAGTCTATTTCAAACGGTGTCGCAAACAGCGCTGGCCCTTGTAGCGTAAGTGCCTGAATACCTCTGCACAATTTCCACCACGACACAGTAGTTGAGCTTCCTAAATTTCTTAATTTTAGGTAAAACAAAAGCATCGTGATGGAATCATTTAAAATAGAAATCAAATTTCGAACTTTACATAATATCTTTGTACCCTTTTCAGGATGTGGGTCTTTGCCAAAAAGTGGTGGGACTGCAGTCACAACTGTTTTACGGATTATCCATATTTAATGCATTTTTTATACCTTCTTCCATGAATTTTTCTCATTTTTCTCCCCCGCTACCCCTAACTTTATTTCCGTTTTTATCACGACCCTTTAATCCTACCTTCTCCTTCTCTCCCCTCTTTGTACCTCCCGTGACTCAACACATCTTCCCCTCTTTCCTCTTTTCCTATATCTATCTCTTTCTCATACTCCCTTACACTCCTATACTTTCTTTATCACCACAACTCCCATTCCCACGTACATAAACAGACAGGCAAGCATGTAAGGCAAAACAGGAAAGGCAGATAAGGCAGGCAATACAAGGCTGGCAGGCAAAGCAAGCAAGACGTATAAGGGAGGCAGGCAAGAATGGTAGGTCAAAGCAGATAAGGCAGGCAAGGCAACCAAGGCAGAAAAGGCAAGCAAAGAAAGCAAGGCAGCCAAGGTAGTTAAGGTAGACAAGGCAGACATGGTATCCAAGGCAGGCAAGGCAACCAAGACAGGCAAGGCAGATAAGACAGGCAAGGCAGGAAAGGAAAGAAAGATAAGTGAGGTAAGCATGGCTGGTAAGTCACGTAAGGCAAGCAGGCAAATTAAATAACTAGAAACAGTTGACAGATTTCTTAGCGTGGCGTTTCTACCAAACAGTGACTGTATTTGCATATTTAAAATGTAACGATTTTCAATCGAATAAAAAAATACATACTTAACAAAAATTGATTCCGTTATAGTCAGAATGGTTATTTATTTTTATATTTTAAGTGGAACTTGAAAAAAGTATGAAATATTCTTTTGCATCGACCCTTTTATTTAAATTTTAAAGAATGCCTAACGAGTGTTTCTTAATAGAAAAATAAGCTGTAAGCCTTTCTGAACTTACATGCTTCTTATGAAATTTGAGAGGTCTTAAATTTACATATCTTTTTACAATAATTGTGGAATATAAAAGGTTATGTCCTGAGAAACGGAATTCCAGAATTTTGTATTATACGCTCAATACACGGGAAAAACAGGCTGCTAATTTACAGAATGATGACAGCATGCTTTTTCTGTAATGTTTACCGAAAATTCTCGTAAGATTTACAGTAAAACATATGCTGTCGTCCATACATTTTTTAATCACCTGAAAATGCTATCAAGATTACAGGAAAGTCTGTATGCTCTACATAAAAATTTATGCTGTCTCTTCTTTAACGTAGGACCCCTGTAACATTAAAATATTTGTTTTGCCCGAGTAGAAATCTTTAATTTAAGGGTATTCATATAGAATTACAATTCGGCCAAGATTGTACATATATGTATGTTCTCTTTAACATTGTATGTATATGGAACAAATAATCCTGCTCTTTCAATTTTTTTGGAATGAATTCTAGATTCTTATCGACTTTTTTCTTCAAATGCATTGCACTCCTTTTCGGCATTCCCCTCTGCCATACTCGGCATGGCAAGATGCAAACGCGTTCCACGCGACGCCTGAGCACGCGAAACAAACAAATTAACTCACCCTTCGAAGCGTTCGCACGTGTGTACTACACATAATGCAACGGGAGCTCAAGAAGCGAAGTGCCGAGGAAAAAGAAAAAAATCTGTCCGAAGAAGACAGAGAAAAAGTTAAAACAGTGCGACAAAGACGACGTTAGGAACGCCAGACAGTGGAGGGCGTGGGAGATGCATTTATAAACTCTTCTGTGAACCTGGGATCACGTGATTTATTGCGTACTTTTCGCGAGTCTTGATAAAAAAACTCACCCTTTCTCTCTGTCACCCTTTGCACCACACTTCCTTCCATTTTAGTGTCTCCAGGTTTTCAGGAATCTAAAAAGAAGTCAGTCTTATTATATTTCAAAAGAAAGCCATTTTTGTTTAATTAATCATAATCTTATATATAAGTTACGAAAAAATAACAGAGAATGTAACAAGGAAAATTGATGATTAATAAACTGTAAGGCTGTTTTAAAACTACTTCACACTATTTTGAACATTTTTCCACCCCTTCCCTGCTTCGTCACAGATCACAATCACAAATACGAAAACCCAACCGCCTTTTAGAAAAAAATCTTTTAATTTATTTTGATAAACGCCTAAAAAAATATATAAAACACAAACATAATATTTTAACAGGCTTCACATCCCTTATTGCTACCTCTCAAACTAGTTTCTAAAAATATTTTTCAATCAAGAAAGATGATTTTTCAACAAAACAGTTTAATTTTCAACCTACAAAGATGAATCAACCAAGTGGTCCAATTTCGAAACGAAAAGAATTGATTTTAACTACTACCAGTTTTATTTTCAACCAAATAGTCGAATCTTCAAGCGAAAATGAATAATTTTTTAGAAGGCAGTTGAATTTGCAATTAATAAAGATGAATTAGCAACCAAGTACTTTTCGAAAAAAAAAGATGAATTGTCAAAAAAATAGTTGAATTTCCGAACAAAAAAGATGAGTTTTTAACAGAATAGTTGAATTTTCAACAAAATCATTAAATTTTCAACAAAATAGTTGAATTTTTAAACACATAGTTACATTTTCGATCTGCAAAGATGATTTTTCAACCAAGTATGAATGTTTAACACACTGTGAAATTGTATATTAAACAAAATAATTAAATTTTTACCAAATACTTGAATTTTAAAAAAAATAACGAAATCTCTAATTAAATAGTTGGATTTTTAATCAAGAAATATGAATTCTCAACGAAAAATATAATAGTTGATATTTCAACCAAGAAAAGATTTTAATTCTAAATCATAAGCCGTTGCATTCAACCCAAAAGAAGAATTTGCAACAAAAGAGTTGAGTCCTCGGCAAAAACAGATTCATTTTTAATCAAACAGTTGCATTTTAACCAAAAAGTATGAAATTTCTAGCAAAAGAGAGGAATATTTAGACCAAAAAGGAAAATTATATGGAAAATAGTTACATTTTTCACTCAAAAATATAATTTCTCTACCAAAAAGTTAAATTTTCATTCCAAAAGTATGCATTTTCAACAAACAGTTGAATTTTCAGTTGACAAAATTGAGTTGGAACAAAATATTTAAATTTTTAACTAAACACAAAGAATTTTCAACCCACAATATGATGCTTAATCTCACAG
>CAKNWT010045326.1:0-12610 GCA_932066315.1 Andricus coriarius | reverse complement strand
TTGTTAAAAATTCGTTTTTTTTTGTTGCATTCGGTTGTTTTTTTAGTTAGTTAAAAATTCGTCTTTTTTATTGTTGTTAAAAACTAATTCTTTTATCTGAAAATTTAAAAGTTTCATTTTTAGTTGAAAATGTATCCTTGATAATTTGAAAATTCAAATATTTGGTAAAAAATTCATGTATTTTGTGGAAAATTCGTCTTGTTTGGTAGAAAATTAATTCTTTTAATTGAAAATTCATTTTTTTGCTTGAGGATTAAACTATTTTTTTGTTAAAAATTAGACTTTTTATTGAAGGTTAACTTTTTAAACTAAAAGCATAACGATTCCAGTTTTGGTAGAAAACTGATCTTTTTTAGTTGTTGAATTTTATTATTTTTTGTCTGAAAATTGGATCAATTGATTAAAAATGCATCTTGTTAGGTTGCAAATTCAACTGTTTGTTTAAAAATTTAACTTTTTTTGTTTAAAATTTAATTGTTTGATTAAAAATTCAAC
Organism: Andricus coriarius; assembly: GCA_932066315.1. Taxonomy (NCBI): domain Eukaryota; kingdom Metazoa; phylum Arthropoda; class Insecta; order Hymenoptera; family Cynipidae; genus Andricus; species Andricus coriarius. The sequence goes on along the minus strand of CAKNWT010045326.1, from coordinate 12,115 downwards.
CATTTGGTTGAAAATAAAATTATTTTGTTTAAGTCCTCCTTTTTGGTCCAAAATTCAACTATTTTGATAAAAATTCGTCCTTTTGACAGGAAAGTAATCTTTCTTGGTTAAAAATAAACTTTCTTGCTAAAATTTGTATTGTCTTGTAAAAAAATTGTCGTTTTGACTTGAAAATTTTAATATTTGGTGTTTTGTTTACGAGTTCAACTATTTGGTTGCTAATGTAAATGTTTGGTAAAAAATTAATTTTTATTTGGTTGAGAATTCGTCCTTTCTGGTTGAAGATTCCTCTCTTGGTAGAAAGTTTATATTTTTGGGTTGAAAATACAACTATTTTGTTAAAAAAGCAATACATTTCTACTTGGAATCTTGGAAATGTAAAACGTTTCATACTGAATTTAGCCAACGAATACGTTGCTTTCAGGGAAACGTATTGTTTGTGGACGACCCCTTATTTTGGCAGATTGGAGTCTCATTGGATGACATGTTAACTTGTAATTTAACAATCCTAGTTTTCACTCGGGAACATAAAAAAACCTTTCTGTAATCGGCTCATTTTACAGTTCAACTTTGAGAAAAAATTTAATTTATTTTTGATTTTCGAAAACGGACACTAAATTTGAACTTTTTTGTGGAAATGGTTATAACCAGTTGAAAAGACAGTGAAAAGTTCTGTCGAAAACTTATCAAGTAAAATTTTGTTTTGTGCAAACGGAAAAAACTTGTGTACGTTTGAAGAAGAGGCAAGAGAGCTGGTATATATGTATGAATATTTGTATAAACTTTTGTTTTTGTTATACAGGTGCGAACTGCAGTGGCGTATGCAATATCTGCAATTGCTCACTGGGATTGGCCTGAAAATTGGCCAGGATTGTTCGATATTCTTGTTAGTTGTTTGAGCAGAGAAAACGAGTTCGCTGTTCATGGTGCAATGAGAGTGTTAACTGAGTTCACAAGAGATCTCACAGACACTCACCTTCCGAACGTTGGTCCTATTATTTTACAAGAAATGTATCGAATAATTCAAAGTGAAACTGTAAGTGTAATCTTTTTTTTTTTTTTCAATTGCCATTCAAAGATTTCTCCAGTTTTCTCTCTTTCTTATTTATTGAAATACTTTTGCTGTAATTTTATTATTTTTTTTTTTCGTGAAAAAGTGACAAATTTAGGGGAAATCTCGGTGTGTTTTGAACATTTTCCACCAGCCCTCGTAAAAAAAACTACTGTTTCAGGAGTACTCAATACGTATTCGAGGAAGAGCAATAGAAATTTTTACAACAATAACAAACCTAATTGCAGAAACAAGTACTTACAAAAAGGGATTTACGCAACAGTACTTTGAACCTGTAATTCCCATGTTTTGCGAGAAATTTGTTCAGTGTCTGCGACAACCCAATGGGCCGACCATCGACTGTGGCCTCAAAACTGACATCATAAAAGCCATCAATTGTTTAATTTCGAAATTGCCCAAATTTGTGATCAACTTCCTGCCAGAAATGCTACCTCCTGTTTGGGAAACGTTGACTCAGAGTGCAAAGATTTATCAAGACGAGGTAGTTAACGGAGACGGAGATGTAAACGACAAAGAAGTAGACTCTGATGGTAAGCGATTGTCTCGTAACTTCTTTTCTGCTGTTGAAAAGAAGAATAATAGAAGGATAATAGAAAATCTCAATTTTCTCTAATTCGCCGTTTTCAATTTTTATTGAATTTTTAAATATGGATTTATGATTGATCGGAATCATATTATTCAACAGAGCCACCTTTTAGATAAAATAAAAGTAGTGGCCAAGAAGTCCTGAAATAATCGTTTTTTGGACATTTTGGTAGATACGAGCGTGAGGACACACGACATGATAAATACCCGATTTTAATTGATGATAATTGACACAGAAATATTTTTAATTCTTTTATGGAAAAAATCGTTAGCGACTAAGCTTAAATATGTTTTCACAGAATAAAAAAATTGGACACGAATGAGTTTTCCTAGGTTACAAAGTACGGGTTTTGTCTCACAATATTCTGTACAAACTAGGTTTCTACAATAATTTGTATCATTATACCAATCCTGCTATTTATAGGCTAGAAACTTCCGCCACGTGCAAAAAAAGATAAATTCACATTTGATTACTAAAATATACCCAAGAAACTTTAGGGGACACGACTGATAGCAAATTCACAGAGTCATATTTGCAGTTTATCTTTCAGGTAACGACATTTACATAAATGAAAACGATTTTCCAAGAATCTTTTATACTTTTAGTAGCAAGAACACCTATTGATATTTTGTATATTATTCTTTGTCAATCAGTAAAACTTTTTGAAACTAATATTCGGAATTTAAAGACACACCATTTTGTGTTGAATGTGATGAAATGTTATCTTCTCATTGAAGCAGATAATTTCTGCGGAAAAACGCGTATGAAATCCTAAATTATGTAAAAATTACCTGTATACTCGTCTTGTACTGAGCACATACTTTCGATTTACAGGTGAAATAATAAACTTTAACAATCTCATCATTGCAACTTTCGACTTTATTGGATCACTGGTCGAAAACAAAAAGTTATCAAACTTACTGGATAATTTTCAACAGGAGATTATGTACTACCTGATCATATTCATGCAAGTAACCGATGAACAAATTGAGCAGTGGACCAATAATCCGATTCAGTTCATTGAGGAGGACGAACAAACTGCTTTTGCTTACAACGTTCGAATATCAGCACAAGAACATCTAATTGTAAATATACCCAGCAAAAATCAAATTTAAATCGAATGTAAAAAATGGTAATTTTAACTTTATGGTACAAAAATATTCGCAGACACTTGCAACCCACTCAGCTGTCGACGCACTTTGTAATGTTATAACTAGGCACGTGGAAGAGTCTAATAGGCAGAAGGCAACTAACAGCAATGAAAACTGGTGGAAGATACAGGAAGCCTCAATAATCGCTCTCAGTTTGACCAAAGACATTGTTGTCGAGCAGCTCCAAGCAGGAGTTTTGCGCTTCGACGTTGTCAGATTTCTGGTGGATGTAGTTCTCGCAACACTAAATGACTCTGGTAATTTTTGTAAGACTACACACAAGATCTAGATTCAAAGTAGTTGAATCAATCTTTTTCAACTGACAAATGAAACTAATGGGATTTCACAGGAGCTCATCCTCTACTTTTGGGGCGCTGCCTCTGTCTTGGAGGAAGATTTGCAAAAGAAATGCCTCTAGAAATTAATTCACAATTTCTGCAGGCAACGGTGAATGGGCTGCAAGAAAATCAACCGATTTGCATACGCATCAGTGCAGTGAAAGGAATTTACTGGATTTGCGAGGCTTCTTCGGAAAACGATGCCATTAAGAGCCTAGTTTGTTCTCATTTGCCAACCATATTTCAGGGTCTGTTCAGCTTGGCCAGTCACCCACCGACAGAAGTTCTCATACTTGTGATGGAAACGTTGTCGGCTCTAGTTACGGTAAATAAATTACACACACTTATTATTATTTGTATGATCGAAATCTGCACATATTACATACAAAATAAGAGTACTTGTAAGAATATTAAAAAAAAAAACATTTTTTCACAGCTAGACAACAATTTCACAGCATCAGTAGAAAGTAAAATATGTCCACTGACGATTGCAGCGTTTTTAAAGTTCCACGGCGATCCATTAATTTTATCAATATGCCAAGACATATTTAAGGCTCTGTCACAAAATCCAGATTGCATTGAACTTTTACATACTCGCTTGGTACCAACCCTTGTTAGCATGATGACAGTTACACACGTGGATAAATCAAAGGATGATGGTAAGTCACCTTAATAAATTGTCAATGTCTCTTGTAGTTGTTTGATCTTTTTTCTCAAATTTGAGATCAAGTTTACACAATTTCCACTCTCTACTGTTGTCTTTTGAGCCAAACGGCCGTTTCTCATGTCTGTGGAGCGAACCTGAAGTTCTCCTGTTCAGCTCATAGGCATGTAATGCCCATTGTATATCTGTGACGTCATAATTTTTAACTACGGCATGGATATACAATATACATGGTCATGACATAGCTTGCGACCTTGAGCTGGGGCTCCGCAGTCATGAAAAACACGGCCATATCCATGCAATTGTTATACAGGGTGTTGGTTTATTTCAAAGAATATGCGTGTTTGGTCCAAAAAGTAATCATTATATTCTGAGAGCGGTATAAGTGGTTGAATGACGGCTCTTGTTTATGTGAACTGAAGCAGAACCGAGTGCAGGACTAAACAGGCCTAATGTCGTTCTCGCTAAGAGGGCTGGTGTGAATGCGTAAATCTCTAGTTAGTTCAGATCTTAATTCGATACAAGAAAGACGTGCCTTCCAAAGTGCTCTTTGAATAAAGCACTAATTTGATTTAAAAGTAATATTACGTAGTATTATTTCCTATCCTAATTTCCTATACAGGGTGGACCATTTTAATCTATAATGGAAATAACTCACAATTTTGGTTGGATATAGAAAAAGGTTTCAGACAAAAATTGAAGGGGCGGAGAAGAGGGGGTCAACTACTGGCACCAATGACTTTGAAATAGATTTACAACGTTATTTGAAACATTACCGCAAATTTTACCTTGATTCGACCTTGTCATGATCTTCACAAAAAAATCATTTCCAACGTAAACTTTCCCGCTCTTTTAAAATCTGGGGTCAAAAGTAGGGATTCACATTTAAAAAAAGCACTTTGATCTTCAAATAACCTTGAAAATCAAATTCAAGGTTAAGATCATTGTTAGCAGCAGTTTTAACCCCCTCTTCCCCGCCCCTTCAACATTTGTCTGAAACCTTTTTCTACATCCAACCCAAATTCTGAGTCATTTCCCACAATAGATTAAAATGGTCCACCATAATATACTATTTATGTTTTTTCAGAAGGTTCTAGAGGATTGGCTCTAGAAGTATTACAAGTTTTGGTACAGTACTCTCCGCAACCGTTAAGTAATGCCTTAATTGAGAATGCCTTCTTTGCCGCATGCCACTGCATTTTGAATTCCGAAGAAAATGGAACATTACAAAATGGCAGTGAAGTGATACGTACCTATCTTTCGGTTGCTGCTCACCAGATTATTGACCGCAGGGACAGTGAAGGTTGTACGGGCCTGGAATACATATTAAAAATTTCTGCACAACTCTTGAACCCTCGGGTCAGTGTATTATATCAAAAAATACTTTTTAGCTGTAATAACCTGTAAAATAATTTGCACCATTCACACTCTTGAATTCTTCTGCAACAGACGAGTGAGTTCAGTGCCGCTTTTGTGGGTCGGTTGGTGACAACTCTGATCAGAAAAGCTGGAAATACTTTGGGTGAAAATTTGGATCTTTTGTTAAAAGCCGTTCTCAGTAAAATGCAGCGAACCGAAACCTTGACCGTGATGCAAAACTTGCTCATGGTATATGCCCACTTGGTCAATTCAGAGTTTGATGCTGTCTTGAACTTTTTGTCGACAGTTCCTGGTCCAACAGGACAGAGCGCTCTCGCTTTTGTGTTGTCTGAGTGGGTCAGCAGGCAACACCTATTTTTTGGTAATTACGATCGAAAGGTGGCGAGTGTTGCGCTCTGCAAATTGCTCGAGTATGGTGTTACTCACGATGACTTGAGATTGAATGAGATTTCCGTCAATGGAGAGGAAATATATCCAGGTGAAAGTCGCAAACATTGTTTCCCTCTTTTCTTTTTCACGGTCAAGTCAAATAACAACCAGTGGCCATTTTCAGAACACGAGGAGGGTATGAGGACAAGGACAAGGAGCCAACTGCCCACACCTCACTGGACGACTATTCCTGTGCTTGTCAAAATATTCAAGTTGCTCATAAATGAACTGGCCAATGACATTGAAGCTGTTTCCGCTGCCAATCAAAGCATCGAAGTAAGCATCACCTTATTTGGCATGAGCAGAGTACACTCGTGCCGAGCCAGTTACAAGTGGCAAACTTAAGTGTACAAGTTTTAAAATTAATTTTTCTAATTCCCTCGCAGGAATCTGATGATGAGTGTGACTCGGATGGTCAAGACACAATACTGGATCCAGGAAACGAGGCAAATATGCTGAGTAAGAAAACACTTATTATGCGTTTTATTTTTTAATCAAATTAATGCAGAGCTGCACAAGTTCTCAACACTGCTGCTAACTAATTGTAGTGTAATGAGAAATAGGATAAAACCAAGATGGAATTTTATTTTTAGGACTGGACGGTTTTGAAGAGGAAGAGCAGCAGGATGAAGATCCTGACATAATGCAAGATTCTATCTATCACTTGAATCTTGCACAATATTTAAGTGAGTTTCTGTTAAAATTTTCAACTCATCACTGCTTCCCAGCTTTCGTACAACACTTGAATGTAATGGAGCGAAAAGTATTAACGAATATCAGCGTGAATACAGTATTCCTATAAGTCGATACAATCGGCAGATAAGCAGTTTAAATCGTTCATCTATACATATGTTATTAATTTTGTAACTTGTAATTTGATAAGTGCCTTATATAAATGTTGAGATACCTGCATAAATGTACTGTTTTATTTGTTTGTGTTCTTCGTCTTAAACCTTTCTCCAAAAATGCCATACGGTATTTTTGTTTTTTATCTAAAATCTGACTTTTTAAATTGACTAAGTTTATTTTCTACAGTGATTGACAATAAATTTTGACTGAAGACGGCCCAAATTGTTGGCTGAAACGTTTCAAAATTTTAAATTCTTGAATCTTTTATTTAATTTTGACCTGCAAACTGCGAAGACATACACACAAACGTAATCCGAAAAGCCCCCAACACTGTACGATAATAAATTAAATCTGAAAAGTCGATATTCTTCATATCCGCTAAGTGCTAGTGAGGAGAACCAACGCTAATGAATTAGCAGTGGAAAAGAGTAGAAACTTGTTGGAAATAGTTGAGTTAGGGTAGTAGTATTAGACACATGCAACCGCCATACTGGTTCCTGGACAGTTTGCGCGAAACAATGCGTCCTGTATTTTAGTTAAAATCAAGTTTAGAATATAATAAAAATGGTCTGCTGTAGTGCTCCGTCTTCTAAGAAAAGAAGCGAAGATGGATTTATCCTTTTCCACCAGGACAAAGAGAAAGACTCAATATGGATTATAAATTGTAGACGCGACAAATGGGAACCGAATTGTAATTCAAAATTATGCCAAGTACTCATATGTATGACTGAAACAATATAATTTAAATATCTGGGGTCTGAAGCTTACGGCAATTATGTCATTAAATTGCATGTGAGCATTTTTTATATATGTTTAAGCGAAATAAGATCCACACGAAATTTAAGTTAGGAACCCATATTTGATTTTTTTTTTCATTTAACAAAAACATTTTTTTACTACATGTATGCATTTTTATATTCATTTCGAATCAACAGTTAAAACCTACGTGTTATCGGTAAGTAGAATAATTTGCCATTTTTTCTTTTCAATTGATCATTATATTATAAAGCTTATAAACATTTATCTTCCTAATAATATTATTATCTTGAAATATTACAGCTAACTTTAATTTTGTTGCACATTATTATTTAATTAGTTTTTAGACCAAAATTCGATATCAATTTGGCGATTTTGAATTTCACGGGGAACCAAGATGGTAGCTCACACATTCATATTTTTGTAGTGTTCGATTTACCAACGTTAATTCCAAAAGTAGTTTCGGGAACGAGAAATGAGGCGCTGAAGAGCAAGTGAGGGAAATACAGCAATTAAAACCAGAGGATTGTAAATCAGAAACGCCAATTGATCATAATGAGGAAGCAAAGTGCTCATCAAATGAGCACCACACAATTGTAAATACAGACACAGTGGAAACACTCGAGATTGAATTCAAAACAAGTTTTTATTCGTATAGTCTCTGAATCTTTATTTTAAATAAAATTGAGCTTGACACTTTTCGATACACTCATATAAAAGTAATATAAACATTTTATATATCATCAATCATCTTTTTTAAACCTGAACATCGATTCATGATAATTGCTTCATGATTACTGATACAAAAGGATCTAACCATCTATTTTTTCAAATAATATATCATTATTTATCATGTTGAAGGAACTGTCTATCCATACGAACTTAACACAGGTCAGGCATAAAACTACGCCACTCTTGTTTACGACGTTTTCGTCATTATTAATAACGAATAATAAAAATAAACTTGATTTCTTATACGTATTTGGCAGATAATAATAATCATAATAATTACACCCTGTATGTGAGCATGAAATTAAATTATGGCACGGGTATGTACACGTATGAGTTATTTATATATTACATATATATTTATACCGACAGAAAATATATTCCACTTCTACGAAATACTCCAACTCATTATCTTTTGTGCAAATCTTGGCTCAATAACAAACAGTCAGTAACCCCTTTACAAATAATAAGAAACGCTCAGAGATCCGTAAATTACGCAAGTTTTCGAAGGAAGGTGGCGCTCGAAAAAAACTTCTGCTTGATGCGCAGATGGAATTTAGAAGATATTACAAAAGTTTTTTTCGAGCACTACATAAATCTCTCTGATTCACCATATGTTTGCTGAACGATCGAGTTCTGATACATATATAAAAAATGTAGTTGATGTAAAGTTTAAGGGGGGGAGGAGCGGGGGAGAGAGCCAGATCAAATTTTGTCTTGCGTAATGTGAGAATATTTTTTCATGACAAAATAGCTTTTGTTCTCGGAATGGAGTATTTTACGAGACATGTTAGATGTAATATACATATACATATGTACAAAATCTATACCTCTCTAATTTTTTTAATTTTTACGCTATGTTAAAAAATCTATCAATCTATGAATGTCGTATTTGTGAAAAGTATTTACAACTCACTCTATCGCTGAATTTGCCTGGCAGACAATTAGAAATTCAAGGCCAAACAATACTAATTTTTAAAAAAGTTATATAAATGTATAAACTAATACTGATTCAATGTTATTATCAATGGGTTCATTTATCCTAAAAATGGTGTTTAATTCTGCGACTGAAAAATTCTACGAGTCCCTCTATATTAAAAACTAAAATTACTGAGAAGTAATGAAAGATGTGAGTATTACGTTAGACAGTCGTGACTGACAAGAGGCCCATTAATTTGCCTCCAGTACCTGGGCCTCCAGTTCCCACTCTGCTTCCGTGTACCAACATCTCTTGAACTGTCGTAAAATCGTCTAAAGCACCCTTTTTTCGTGCCATTTTCTTATGACTGAGCTCCACTATATTTAATGGTATAATTTGTTGCTGCTGCTGCTGCTGCAGTTGCTGCTGCAACAACATCTCCTGTTGCCGCTGCTTGCGTTCTCGCGCTTGTTCCAACTGTCTCTTGCGTTCTTCTTTACTCCAGTATCGGCCAATCTAAATAAATTAAAAATTCAGTTGACACGACTGCTGAGGCTCATGAATGGGATTCAGGGCCACAGCGTTACAAAAAATATGTAAATAAGCAAACGAACATTTTTAGCTTGAACCAGACGTACGCTTAAATACCTTCATTTCCGACATCGTATCATCTTCGGTAGTGTGACCAGCTCGCTCTTCCGAAATTTCGATTGCTCTGTTCTTCAGTATTCGATTACGAATGGGTCTTCGTGCAATGTACCGCGTTCCATCTGCTCGCCTCTTGACTTTCCACTCCATTTGAATATCACATTTGTCTTCAGGCGGTATCCAGGCATTAGCTGTACAAACTTGCTGGCTGCCAATGAATTGATACTGCGCCAAGTTGGGTGCTTGAAAATTGCCCTGGGATTTCGACTTTCTTGTAGAGGTTTCCTTCGTTGAAACCCTTCTCCTGCCGAGTGCCTGCTTGAAAAGTTGCTGCTGAAGAATCATAGTTTGCTGAAGATTGGCTACATTTGTGTACATTGTATCAGCGAGCAGAGTACTGGTACTAGAATTATCACGATCTCGCTGATGATGCAGAGATGAACTCTTTTTGGCAAGTTGAGTGTTGGATTTTTTTGGACATTCACAGTTGTTCTTCTGCTGCTGCTGCTGCTGGGAATGTTTGGAAGCACACAGAACCAAAGTACTCTTGTGGTGATCCTTTTCGCCCTGATGCAGTTCCAAAGTTAAAGGATTACTGTGACAAGACTCGCCAGTATTATAGGCACTCGAGCTGTCCTTTTCTTCGCCAGAACTATTACTTTTTGAAGAAGAGTGACAAGGCTTTGGCACTTGGTTTCCTTGACTCTGATTTTGTACCTTACTTTGCTGCCAGTTTTGATGCTCATACGGAAATGAGTAGAGTGGTTCGACATCCGATTCCGGTATTGTCTCATAAATATGTTCAGTGTCACTCCAAACGTAACTTGAATATGACTCTATTAACTTGACTTGCGGTGGTCCAGGCTGCTGTGGCCGAATATTCAAAGTTTCTACTTTTTTCGTAAAATCTGTTGCCTCCTTTGTTCGTGCTTTCCGCTCTTCTGCGTTGTGAGACGGAGACGTATTCTTGTTACACTTCTGCGAATGTTGTGACAAGCCGGTAGAAGTCGTGGAAGAAACGTTCGGTTCAGTGTGTGAGGGTACAGGTGGAACTTTGGGCGTTAAAGTATTTCCTGCAGTTCCTTTGCCACTGCTTTCCTCGCTCTGTTCCTGTTGTTCCTGCTGCTGCTGGTGCCGTATTAGTTGCTCAATCATACTGTTTTGATAAGCAGGAACATTTTCCGGGGAAACAGGCAGTGATCCCTGAAAAACCAGACACGCTGCTGTAACCTTCCAACTTTATAGGGGAGCGAAGCTTTCAAAAAGTCTTACTTCATTTTGAACGGTTCCCCCAACATGTTTATATTTATTAAAATAATTTAAATTTCAAAGTAATTACCTCATGACATGTTTGCCTGACCTCATAATCATCATCCTGGAAACAAATAATATCAAGTTATAGAAGCACAACAGGAAATTCGTGTAAGTTTGTCAAATATGATTTGATATTTCATTGTGCACTCATTTGTTTTCATGTCTCAAAAATGTTGCACCTCAAAACTATACCGAATTTGATGTACTGTTGAGGATCGGCGTTTTACAGTGTAACACTAACATGCTCGAGATGCGGAATGAGAACGGATTCAGACTTGATGAAAATTTGGTTAATAATCATGTGGAATCATTCGGAATCAAGTTTTGAAACCACAGTGGAATCATTTGGAATGAGTGTGGATTGACAGCGCAATGATTCGGAATGAGTTCGGATTTAGAACAGCAAAATTTGGTATGATTTCGCTGATTAAAGTGGAATGGAAAACTGTCTCCGAATGTTGCGAAATCAATCAGAATTATACCGGAATGATAGACAACTCGTTTGAAATTAATTTTGATCCGCCAGAGAATTCACATGGCATGAAAAGTTGAGTTAGAATGATACGAAATCATACAGATACAAATATCGAGTTTAGTCGCATTCATTTTGATTCACGCAGATTCAATGCCATTCCAAAAGTTCCATCAGGGCAGTTAAGTTTTTCGGGAAATTATACTTGTAAAATAAGGACGCATAACTTATAACATACGCGGTGTTTTAATTCTTCTAGATTTCTTGATTATTTCAGAAGTAACAATTAATTGAACATACCTGATAAAGGCACCGGCTAACGAGAATGGTCACAGCAGTATTAGTTTCAGCAAAAAGATTTTCAGTTTGTTCCTTATTCGCCACATCTTTTCCGTTCACCTGAAACGCAGTATCAACACATTTGTAAACAATCTTTATTATTATTAAATTTTATTTCAATAATTAATAATGTAAGACTCTGATTAGTGGAATGCCTCATATTAGAGAAAATTTTACGTCAGGAATACGGGTTTACAATCAACAAAGACAATTAAGAACAATGATAAATATTCCTTGCAAAAAATTGGTTTTCATTCAATTTAATTACAACCGATGGAAAAAAGTCATTATTGAAAAGAGTATAAAATTGTATCGGTTGGTAAGGTCGTATGATTTCTAAACGACCTGATATTACAGCTGATGTTTAATATATATAGGTACTATAATCTTGAACAATGAGAATGTACTTTTTCTAGATATCATAATTTTATGGTGTTGAATGCTTCTGTTCTAGAGCCGAATGTTATTT
>CAKNWT010045321.1:0-10368 GCA_932066315.1 Andricus coriarius | reverse complement strand
CAAGCGCATCCATAATCGTTTAAGGAGTACTGCTTAAACGATGATGGATGCTTGATTATGGACGCTTGAAGTCGACTTCAGCCCACGTTGTCGATAGGTATTATATTTTTTTAAAGTTTTTATCGTTTCAAGAAAAACTATTGCAATTACTCCGTGACCGTCTAACCCAAAATTTCACGTAGAATCCGAATCTCCACAAGTTAAATGTTCATGTTCCCTGTTTAATGAGTTTTTCTTGCATGATAAGGAGAGGATACGATGTGGATACTATAGCGATACGCTGTAGCGTATCCGTTCCGTTCATTCGGTCCGCTAGGGAGGGGCCTGAAAAGTTTCTAGTGGGTGCCAAAATGACTTCCTCAAAGTAATGGAAGCAAGGATGCACAACGTGAAATTAAATTTATTATACCAGCGTATAGTAAATTTAGTATTATGCATATACCGAATTTAGTATACACGTACATGAAATTTAGTATACGCGTATGCTAAATTCAGTATACATCTATACGAAATTTAGTATACATATACATATGCCTTTTAAAGAGAAGACTACACAGATCCTCGCAGAAAGAATCCGAACCTTTTAGCATTACAACAAACTCAAACAAATACCACCGGCCACGTTGCGCGACTCACGTAAATCAAAACGCGCTTGCGCAGCTGAATATAGTAAACACGTATATGAATTTTAGTATACAGAAACTATGAAATTCATATACGTGAAACAAACTTACTGTACACGTAATAAATTAAGTATACATATAACTTCATAACAGAAATTTAGTATACGTAAGTATACTAAAATTACAAAGTGTAATGAATTTAGTAAACATATAGGAAATTTAATGTGCCCGTGTGTACTAAAATTGGAAACATTTCTAACAGTGTTCTAACAGTTTCTAACAGTTATCAAAAATTATCTTATGTTTGCGGACTCAAGTCAAACGACTTATAAATGGTAAAAATCACGAAAAAGGGTATTTTTGTCGTTATTTTCAGGTCAATCACTGTTTCTTTTTCTGATCCGGGGGAAAAGTAAAAGTTGTTTATAATGATACTTCAAGTTCCTATCCAGTATAGACCATATCAAAAATTATCTTATGTCCATACACTCAAGTTATACAGTACCGAAACATGTAAAAATCACAATAAATTTAACTTTTCGGTTCATTAGAGACAAGATTAACATAATGAAAAAAGAGGGAAAAATTCAACCAAAAACCAACCTCTCACTTTTTCCTTTTTCCGTCCTTTTTATACTGCAAGGGGACCAACATGTTTCGGAGTCAATTTAGACCTCATCAGGGATTAATTATAAGGAATAACTAAAGGTATAAAAAATAAATAAACCTGTAAAGAAAATATATAAAACATTATTAATACAATATTTGATTAAGTTCAATGTCATCGAACATGTTGATTGAGAAATTGATCGTTTTATGAAGAAGAAAGCTTTCTGTTATGTAGTCACAGAAAATTACTATAACCAATTAATTAATCTATCCCATACTTTGTTATATCTTGAGAGGTCCCTTTCTTAATACAATCAATTTGACAATTTAAAAATACATATAATCCTTTTCTAATTATTAAAAAAAGGTTTACTCCCTGTATTTGTCTTCTTTTGAAAAATCCACAATCTACGTTTTACGTTTTTCTCCTTTGCACATTTAGAAAACCACTATTAAAAAATCTAACAATTGTTAAAAATCACAATGTAATAATTACACACAATGTTTAACTAAATTTATTATATTTATTATTAAAAACAACACTTTGAAAACTTGAAATTTCACTTTTATTTAATAAAACTTAGAAAAATCAAAAGAAACTGAATATTCACGATGCGTCGTTTACAAAGTCATGTCATATACTAAAGTTGAGTTAGACAGGAAAACTCTCAGAAATTCCCAGATTTTCAGAAAAGGACATTTTTAAGAGAGAGGCAGAGATGGGGAGAAAAAGAAGAAAGAGGGAGATACAACCAGAGAAAGAATTAAAACGAGGATACTTTTTTTTACATAGTTTTACCCCTATTATGGACCAAGGGACTCAATTTTTACGAGCTACTCTTTGAGCGACTCAATACATGCCATAACCGAACCACTTGTAAAAGAACACATGTTAACGAAAATTTCAAAGACCTTCGAGAAAAGTGCATTTTAAAAGAATTTCACCAAAATATTCTATTTTGTATATTTTAAATTTGAAAAGAATAATTAACATTAAAAAGAGATATCATAATCACATTATACTAATAAATAATAATAGTAAAATTGCTAAAAATAACAAATATTAAAAAATCTAAAAATTATTATAATATCCTAAGAATGTAATTATTTAAATAAGTATTTAGTGAGAGAAAAATTATTCAAAATTTCTCAAAATATTATTAAAGCCCCCCCCCCCCCAAATATCTCATCAAAATCTAAACAATACTTTAGTTTATCTCTAAGTGAGTCATGCTCAACATTGAAAAAGCAAGTTTTGAACATTTCAAAAATATGATAAAAAGTTGGTTTATTTAATTAACATAATATTCAGATATGGAAGAAAAAGTAAAATATTAAAAATATTACGTGAAGTATTTTTAATATAGAATATATGAAATTTTTTAAAAAATTTTGAATTTAAAAAAAGGATTTTTTAGGGATTAAAAAACAAGATAATTCTCCAAATGAATCATCATATTCCAAAAAGGGTTTCTCAAATATTGCAATTAAGTATATAGATAAAATCAAATTATAAAAATTTTTAATTAAAAGAGAGTGTGGAGATGATCAAAATATCCTACAATCACATAGTTTTAATTTTACCACAGATTCCAGTAAATGCATACATTTCAGGGGAATCAACAAAAAGAAATTACGAAAAATTTGTAAGAAAAATTACAGAAAAATTAGTTTCAAATTGATAATAAGAGTCTATATAAAATTAAATGATCAAAAATATATTTTTTTAAATTGTTTGTAAAAAATATTTTTCCTGAAAAGAAAAATTAAATTCATTTAAAAAATAGAAAAATAACAAGATATGATACACAAAAAATTTTTGTAATCAAATAATGTATTAGTTAAAAATACAAGTACTCAATGGTACATAATAAGATTTCGCAAATATTTATATATATGGCATCTTCCTCAGATCTTTGGTTATAGGTAACGAGGGTAAAAAACTTATTTTCAATAAGTATCTGGGTAATTTATACATTGGAAAATTATGTACATCCTATGGGCAACCTTATTTTTTGATAAGTACCAGGATGACATTTTTTTAAAACACGATTATTATTACAACATACAACATGTGTAGTTATAAAAATTTTTATAGATAAAAGAGGGACCCCAACATCCGCCCCATTTTTTGCGCCCAACATAGTTTTGGAAGGAAAGGAGATGAATTGACGCAACAAAGCTCAAAATAATCGTCAATGCATGCTGTAACCGGGGTTTTCATTATTTTACCCTTTCAACCCCTTTTAACGCTGGAAAATTGAAAAACTACCCTTAATTGGGAGTGAAAAGTACTTCATGCATAAGAACGGGATTGGAATAGCTTTAAACTATATGTTTTTTATGTAGGTACGATCGCGTTGGTATATTAGAGTATAGTCTCTACGTCAATTTTTCTTACATAGCACCACTTCAACCCCTAAAAATTCGATAACTACCCCTATCAGGGGTTGAAATGTACACCGATACTATAAAGGTAGGTAGAATAGTTTTCAATAGTTTTTCATCAAACAGTCAAACAGTGACGCTTCGACTCTTAAAAATCGAAAAACAACCCCTATGAGGGGGTGGAAAATACATCATAAACAAGAATGTGTGTAAAATATGTTTAAATTATTTTTTTCCCACATAGATAGAATCAATTAGTGTCAATTTATAATAACTACGTTAATTCTACTTACTTAGCACAATTTTAACACATAAAAAACCGAAAAACTACCCCTATTACGGGGTAGAAAGTACTTCATGACCAAGAACGAGGATAAAATATTTAAAACATTTTGTCTCTAAAGATATGGTCACGCTAGTGCTAATTTATAATAACTTCGTTGATTATTTTTACTTAGCACCATTCCAACCCCTAAAACCCGAAAACTACCCCTATCAGGGGGTGGAATGTTCAATGGTACTATAAAAGTAGGTAGAATAGTTTTTAATAGTCTTTCATCAAACGGTGACGCTTAGACTCTTGAAAATCGAAAAACTACCCCTACGAGAGGGTACACACACGCACCTGCACATTCAGGCACATCCAAACACACACCTACACTACCAATACCGACCAACACACATACAAAATCTACATACACAACGACGTACATATATAGCCTTTTACACGCCCATAGCCACTTACCACGTCGACACTCAACATACACATGCCAACATACACACGCATACACATACGCACACACACTACGAAAACTATCTATGATGGCAGGGAGGTGAACACCGTCGCAGCGCATCCCCACGTGGCGGACAGGGGAAAGCCCTCACGTTCATTTACGAACGTAGGGTAGGAGTGACGTAAAATAGTTTCTGCGAACCAAACACAGCCCTCAGGGCAGATTAATTGTCACACACAAACACATTAGCACTAGCGTGACCATATCTATAAAAAAAAATAATTAAAACATATTTTATCTTCGTTCATGGTCATGAAGTACTTTCTACCCCCTAATAGGGGTAGTTTTTCGGTTTTTATGGGTTGAAATGGTGCTAAGTAAGTAGAATTAACGTAGTTATTATAAATTGACGCTAATTAATTTTATATATGGGGAAAAATGAAATAAAAAAATATTTTATACACATCCTTGTTTATGACGTATTTTCCACCCCCTCATAGGGGTAGTTTTTCGATTTTCAAGGTTCGAAGCGTCACTGTTTGATGAAAAACTATTGAAAACTATTCTACCAACTTTTATAGTACCAGTGTACATTCCTCCCCCTGATAGGGATATTTTTCTGGTTTTTAAGGGTTGAAATGGTGCTAAGTAAGAATAATTAACGAAGTTATTATACATTGGCACTAGCGTGACCATATCTATAAAATAAAATTTTTTTAAATATTTTTTCCTCGTTCTTGATCATGAAGTACTTGCTACCCCCTAAGAGGGGTATTTTTTCGGATTTTATGGGTTGAAATGGTGCGAAGTAAGTTGAATTAACGTAGTTATTCAAGTAGGAAGCTTACGTAGTTATTATAAATTGACACTAATTAATTTTATACATGGGGAAAAATAAAATTCAAAAATATTTTATGCACATTCTTGTTTATGACGTATTTTACACCCCCTCATAGGGGTAGTTTTTCGATTTTCAAAAGTCTAAGCGTCACTGTTTGATGAAAAACTATTGAAAACTATTCTACCAATTTTTATAGTACCGGTGTACATTCCACCCCCTGATAGGGGTAGTTTTCGGGTTTTTAGGGGTTGAAATGGTGCTATGTAAGAAAAATTGACGTAAAGACTATACGTTAATATACCAACGCGATCGCATCTACATAAAAAAACATAGTTAAAAGCTATTACAATCACGTTCTTATGCATAAAATACTTTTTACTCCCAATTAGGGGTAGTTTTTCAATTTTCTAGTGTTAAAAGGGGTTGAAAGGGTAATTTAATGGAAACCCCGGTTACAGCATGCATTGACGATTATTTTGAGCTTTGTTGCATCAATTTATGTTCTTTCCTTCAAAAACTACGTTGGGCGCAAAAAGAGGGGCGGATTTTCGCCTTATTTTTGGGTCTCTCTTTGTAGATATAAAATATAATCAAAAATGAAAACATGTAAAAAAAATTTCCTAACTATAAAAACCTGAAAACATGTAAAAATAAAAAAAAAATAGAATAATGCCAGAACTTAATTTATGATAAGTATCTGGGATATTTTATGTTCTTTAAATAAAAATATGTACATCCTGTTAGTAACCTTATTTTATGAATAATTACCAGAAAGACATTTTTTAAACAACATATAACAATATATGTCATGTGTAAAGATTGTTGAGATTGTAAAAAACCTGAAAAATTAATAATAAATTTGGAATATTTAGCAAAAAATATCATAGTGCCCAGATCTAAATTTTGTGGGTGATTCTAAAACCAATCCATTCAGATTATTAAATTTTGCATTCAGGAAGAGAAAACAATCCAACCTATTCAAAAGCATTTCTAAATAAATTTCTAAAAATCCAAACATTCTTTTTACAAAAATTTACATAAAAAGAAGACATCTTTCAAGAAAATTAAGTTAAAATATGTAATCTCAATTTAAAAGAAATCTCATAAATTATTCATAAGCAAACCCTGCAGATTGGATGGAATCATGAGTTTAGTGTCTCTATTTAAACTATTTAAATTAAGATTGAAACGAAATCCATTTAATCATGAATAACTTTCGCAAACTAATCAAAAATTGAAAAATTTATTGCAAAATAAGCAAAAATTGATTCACAATCAAAAAAATAAATTTCCAAAAAGCTCTAATTTCCAAAAAGCTTTAATTTTCGATATGTATATTTTCATGGAAGTAACTCCAAAGTGGAGCTTCTTTGACTTTAAATCTGTGATTTGAACACCGTGAACCTATTATCATTATTTGGAACAGGCGTATACAGTCAGTTTTAATCAATTTTTTTAATTTTCACCTTTTCAGTGTATCCCATGTGGAAATCGGCCCAACTTAGCCCAACTTATAACTGGGCGCCAATTGGGCCCCAACTGGGCAGCCCAATTAACAAAAAGTGAAATTATAATTCACAAGTTATTGTAATTAAATGATCACGTGGATGCAATCCCACCCAAATCCTGAAACTTTTCCAATTAGTCCGAATTTTTAAGTATCAAAACTTATGTCACTAAAGTTGATCAGTGTTTGATTCTGTGCTTGTGCTTACATTGGGCCGTTTAAAGATAAATATGAATCGGGATAATTTCTAATCAAAAAACTCCGCGCGAGTAATAAATTACGCATACTGGTTAAAAAATATTCAGCGATTCAAGCAGCGAATCTAGCACCCGTATTTCATTTTTATAAATAAAAATAATTCTTACATTATAACCTTACATAGTGAAGAGATCATATACGAATATAACTTGTTTATTAAATTTTGTTGGAAATGTTGAAGTACATTAATTTGCTGACAACATATTTTTTTTCTCTCATCCTTAAAAAGGACTTCTGACCATTAAATTTGGTTCATAAACTAAAATTTTTCTGTTAACATTATGGTAAATTTATATAATAATATATTTTACATATTATATTTTTCATGTACTTAAAATAATGAAACTGTTTTCGAATTAGACATAAGCTCTAAATTAAATCGAAATGTCCTAAAAGCGGCGAAGAGATCAGCAGAGTACAGTAAAATTTTTAAGTAAAACAACAATAAATAAACATTTTTTTTAAACTTAGCATTTTGTAATTTTGAAAAACCCGCCTGTATTGGTTAACGGGTGCGGCTGCGCGAGCCGCAACGCCTCAGACGGGTCCTGTCGTCTGCACTAAAGCATTTTTTCTTGTAGTGGAGTCTGTTCAAGCTTACGTAAAATCAGGCTATTTTTACAAAGTTGTTTCGTTTTTTTTAGTAAAAATTAACAACATAATTCACCTCCTTGTGCTGTTTCTCATTCTCAGTTGAGTATTTGTACTGAATCAAATTTATTGCAGAAAACACGACGTTAGATGCTTTTAGGACTGAGCTGACTGTTGGAAGAGACTGGGATGGAGGTCAAAAGGAATAACACGATGCTAAAAGTTCCTTAATCATATGGTAAAGAAGCGTCTAATTTAAAAAAAATCAGAACAAATTTTTATCATTTATTACCTTTAACTTTATGAATTCAATAAATGTACCCTTTTTTTTAAATTAGGCATAAAGTGGGCTGCCCAACTGAGGCCCAGCTAGTTACCTCAATCTGGGCATTCGTTGGGCTGACCGTTACAACCCAGACAGTAGCCCAATTGGGCATTCATTGGGCTGCCCAGTTGGGGCCCAACTATTAATTTGTGGTTGGGGCCCAGGCTGGCCCCAATTAACTTTTCCACATGGGACCGTCTTTAATAAAATTAAATAAATTTTCAAATTTTATCATCAAAGATATAAAAATTTCATTAAATAAAGATTGGAATTTTCATAACTTATTAATATTTAAATCTTTATTAATTTTTATTTGTGTAAAGTTTCACGTAAAACTAAAAAAATGGACTGTTCTATCTCTTATAGTTTGGGAGATGCGGTCGTCAGAAATTATTTTTTAGTAACAAATTTGTCTGAATTTTTTTTTCTTTTGGATTTCCGTCAATTTTTAATCAATCGATCTAATAATTTCCAGAAATCTTACTTTATTAGTGAGGAACAAATGTCTCACTTCAACTCGAAAGTTTCCTCGATACCTTTCTTTGCCGAAACTAAAAAAACGTGCTTATCGACCAGTCTCAATTTGCAATGAATTATTATTAAACAATAGGCAATTTTGATTGTTTTTTTCATTTTGTAGGCATTTTTAGGGTACACTGCGTGCGTATACCGAACATTAAATAGTTTCAATAATATTTAGCTGAGTTTTGACGATTTATGTTTCAAAAAATAATTGAATTTGGGGAATTTTTTTATTCACTTTTTCATTTTTACTATTAAAAATATTTATCGGACAAAAAAACGGCAAATACAAAAAAGTTTCGTCTTGCCCTTTTCTATATGACCATATTTTTAAAATTGTAATTTTTTGAACTTTAAAATTTGGATAGCACGAGACACGTGGACAATACTTTTCCGCGTTTTCGAGCGTGCGACCCATTCTTTGATCGGAACCCTCAATTGCACTTAATTTGCTCAGACATTGAATTTTCCGAAATCACTTGTTTCTGGTGCAATTTCGGCTTGTATTTGAAGAATTTAACCCTCCGCCCCCCACGTGGGGTCTAGGCGGAACCCAAATGCACTAATTTCCTTATGACATTCGCAATTTTGCATCCCGTTGCCTGTCGCGTTGATTATCTTTCCTTTCAATAGTTCTCAAAACGCCAGTAAGAGCGCTTTAATATCTGAGGTATGTAATTCCTTTTTTCTGAATGTTTTTGTTGAAAAACGTGATTAGAGTCCGCTCAGACCCCACGTTGCTATTATTAGTTTTATATAGTCTTGTTAAGTTGATGCCTCAAGACTGAATTTGCAATCAAAATTTGCGAAGTTTTCTCATATTTAAAGTGTAGTGTTTGTTTGTTCCAGTTTATATTTTTAAAGTGAGATTTCGTTAGTCAGTAGTATAAGGAGGTTGTCTTTTGTATCTGATAAGGTTTAAACTTTATTTTAAACTCTCTACTCGAATCCTGTTTGCTTTGATTATCTACCATATTTTTGTTCGTGTTATTAGAAAGCAAAAATAATATTTTGATGCCGGTCCAATGCGATTCCACACCGCTTGTGTCGTGAAAGTGAGTGGGGTCTATGTAGACCCAACGTGGGGGACGGCGTCCCACACTTGCACGTGAGGGACGCAGGGTTAAAGAAAATAAAAGCCAGATAGTTATGAACAGAAAACATTAATTAGACGGTATATAATTGAAATGAAAGGCTGTCAAAATAAATGAAGACTAATATATTCAGAGAAAGTATTCAGAGACTGATCCAGTCTGTTTTTCTTCACAGACGGGTATTTTTCAGGTGACTGTAACTTCATACTGAGTTAGTGCTCTGAAAAGGTGATATTAAAAAAACTGATTAAAACTGACTTTATGCACTGTTTCCAAAAATAGTTTTAGGTGTTAAAAGGTATTCATAGAGACCATTTTTTCTGCTGTTGATAGTCTTTAAATTATGTGATGGAAAATCGATTATTATCCGAAATTCTGCTTCAAAAATCTGATCATGCGAAATTATGCGATGAAAAATTCAGAACTATAATTAAGGGGCTGATAGCAAAAGCGGAGTAAGAAAAGAGTCGGAGCGAAAGCGGGTTGATTATTTCTCAGCGCAAGAACGAATTAGCTCGAGCGCCACGGGCAAAAACGAGTTAAAGATTTAACTCGTTTTTGTCCGCAGCGCGTGGACTAACCCATTTTTGCCCGCACTCATATTGCGATTCGGTTCAACTGCAACCGAACTCTTGATTCCTTTTGTGGCTACGCTGATATTTTCGTTTCTTTCGCGGCTGGACGATCGAGAATAAATAAACTTGATGGGTTTATCTCCATAATAGCTCAAGCGCAAGATCAACGATTTTTCAGAAGAGACAAAAAACGTTCTCAAAATTCGAATTTTTAATCTCGAAGAAACAAATGTATACTCCTAAAGTACATCAATGCTGAATTGATGCCTGAAAAGTTAGATTGGAAAATTATATTATACTT
>CAKNWT010045291.1:0-12161 GCA_932066315.1 Andricus coriarius | reverse complement strand
CACACGATGCAGAAACGACTTTCTTTTGTGTCTAGCAAGCAAGATTTCACATGTGTTTTGGCGTCGCTCCATCTGCCTATCGCTCAATTCATGGGGTACCCATTTTCCCATTTTTTGGAGCTTTCCCATGGCATGTAAGCGCATGGAAATGGCCGGTTGAGTAACACCTAACTGTTCGGCAAGCATTTTTTGTGTTTGTGTATCGTCCTCATCCAAAAGAGCCTGTAATTCATGGCCCTCAACTTTTTTGGCCCGATTTTCACGCTTTTTGTCACTCAAGTCAAAATGACCGTGTTTGAACCGACGAAACCAGTCTCTGCAACTTGTTTCCGATAAAGCACTGTCACCATTGGCCTTCACAAGCATTCGATGTGATTCGGCAGCCGATTTCTTCAAATTGAAGCAAAAAAGTAGAGCTTCCCGCAAATGCTCCTTTTCTGGCACAAAACTAGACATGATTTCACAAGGAAAATTTTATGTTGTATAATAAAACTGAATATGTGCACTGATTTATGTAGCCAGGTGTCGAACTCACACAAAAAAAAGCATGACGCTTCTATTGTAGCTAAATATGTTCACTACCGCCATCTCTGAGCAAACAGCGGATTTAAGCTTATACACCTGGTAATTTCAGCCAAAAATGTGAAACTCCAGTGCCTAAAGGACGTAGTAACTTTTTCAAAAGGTAATGCTGAGATCGGTAGTCTTCTTTCAGAGTACAAGAAGCTAATACACGTTTTACTGACTATTCCTAGTAGCTCGTGTACGAATGAACGCTCATTCTCTGCGTTAAAGCGTCTGAAAACGTATTTAAGATCAACAATGGGGCAAAAGCGGCTGAATAATCTAGCGATCTTACATATTCACCAAGATTGTTTGGATAAATTAGATTTAAATAAAATTATAAACGCATTTATCTGCAGGAATGATGTACGAAGAAGAACCTTCTTGTAATAAAAAAAAACTACATACCTTTTTAACCCCCCCTCCACTCCCTCCCCCTTTACAAACTCCAAACTCCAGACAAGCAAAATATTGGCTGCGCCGGCCCTGAAAGTAATGCAATAGTCAATGTGAATTCGTAGCTTCAAACTATAAGTTTCATGGATTGCATGCAAATCCATATTGCATGTTAGGTTTCATTCGAATCGCAACATTTTCGGGAAATGTTGGTATCTGCCATTTTGGTGTCCGCTATTTTGATAGTAAATAGAAATGCAATATGTTATAGAGGTATAAGAAATACGACATTGTCAATTCCTATAGCTTCTTTTTAACTTGGATTGCGTGATTTAATTTTTGCACATTTTGAGGTTAGATTTGAATTTTATAACCTCAAAAATATTACGAAACTATAAGTTTTAAGAACTGCATGCAAATCCATATCGCGTGTTTGGATTTTTTAATTTTGAGGTTATATTCGAATTCTGTAACCTGAAAAGCTTTGTGAAACTGAGTTTCATTCAAATCGCAACATTTGTATGAAATTATGCTATCTGCCATTTTATCCATTGCTTTGATTGAAATTATCAAACCTGTATCTTGTGATAATTTTGAAATCAAATTGATCACACCTGGCGTCACCTGCAGCCTAACAAAAAAAAAAGTTACCAACAGCGAACTTCTTCTATAGCGACAGAGAAAGATAGAAGTCAAGCATCTGCCGTGAAGCCTAAATGCATCGGTCGATATTTATGATTTTTGTAAATAAACTTCTTTCTTCCCCCAACTCTGTTCCTTGCCACAAACGGTCCTTTAATATTTATTCATATTTTTCGAAAATATGTCCGCGTTATTTTAACTTTTAATTTTAAATATGGGTGAAAAAATATTGATCTGAGGACTGATTTGATCAGCTGTTATACTCGTTACATGGCCTTAAACTCACCTCATTTGAATCATAATCAACGATTTTCTTCATGATATCTTTAACTGCCTGGTCAAAGAGAAGGTAGCGTGGAGAAGCAGGAGGACTGTCCTTTGACTCAGCCATCTTCTCTCTCTTTCTCCGCTGCTGCTGCTGGCTACCTGAAACAAATGATGCCAGTAGACTGGGCTAGCATGCTTTATATTTTCAGATCCCCACTCACTCATCACTATCCCGACTGTGCTTGGTCGCGGGAAATCCCAGCGCAGACAGAACGCACACGCGAAACATGTTGAACACCCGTGGACGTGGAGGGAACAACAGCGCGCGCGTTCAAAACGCAATGTGGCGATACACAGATTGTCGGAAAGGTACCGACAGACTGAGAATCAATTCAACGGCCGACAAATGCATTACCGACTGTTGATAGATTTATAATAGTGCTGGCAGTAAATTGAGATTGATCTTGATTGTTAGGCATCTTGCAATAATTTTGTCCACAAGTGAAAATCAATGAATACAGGAAATGAATGGCTTTAAACGAATAATTTTAGTCCAGATTAATTTTAATTATTTTATATGTCTATTTGTTTATTGTTTTGAAAGTTTAAATAGATATTCACTATTAACAATCGTTATAGTTTGAATATCTTAGGAGAACTGCTTCTGTTGTAAGGGACCTATTTATTTAAGGTTGGGAAATCCGTGAGAAGAACTCAAGTGCGGATTAATTATCTGTATAATTTTTTCATGTAGAATGAATCGAAATCTACTTTAGAAAATGATTTTGTTTCAAAAGTGAATTGAGAATTGTGTTTATAGACACAATGAGTTTCGTTAAAATGAAAGTTAAATCTCTGACCGTATCTGTGCTTTCATCACTGACAAGCTGTACGACTTCGTTGTACAGTGGAAAAAGGCAGTAAAGGCTAGACAATCAGATTTCGAAAAGAACGAATAAAAGAGTCCGTATTTTATGAATATTTCTATAGAAATAGTTCAAGCTATCACTGAATTGATTAAACTATTATGATAATAATTCAATTAATCGTATGGCCTGAAGCACGTTTAACAAAAACCCAAAATGATATAAAAGAGTGATGTGCTGAGGCTAGTTATAGTTATACTGTAATTAGAAGTTATAATCTTTAACGTTTGTTAAAAGTTGAAAAGATTGTGATGAATGAATCTATTGTAAGAATTCCATTCACGGGTGATCAATCCGTAAAAAAAGCAAACTCGCAATGGATTGAGATTTGTTTTTACTAAAATGTAAAGATTTTGAAATAAAGGGAATAGTGCAATTAATAAGTGAAAATCCAATATCTATCATATCAGCGCCCTCGAAAACCCCTGATACCACGTTTAAAGAAGATTCATTAAGTTTTTGAAATACTCGTCCGCCATATTGGATCCGCCATTTTGAATTTGTAATTTTTGACATCAAATTTGAAATTAACGCCCCCAAAAACCCTTGTATACCAAGTTTTAGATGAATTCGACGTAAAATCGAATTTTGGCCACTTTTTATGGTTCCTGGCCCACTGTGCATAGGGGAGATCGTGATCTTTTATATGTTAACTCACGCCTGTTGAATCTGAATAACGGGTATTTATTACAACGATCGTCCTCTCCCTAGGGATCGCGAGACCTTGTAGTTGGTGAGAGGGCTTATGGGTGTCATCGGACTATAGATCTGAATAGGTGAACCATAGAGGCTGCATCGCGAGGTGTAGCTACTCTGAGGAACTGACGGACTCTAGTCAGTGGGACTTAACCCTGCGTCCCCCACGTGCAAGTGAGGGACACCGTCCCCCACGTGGGGTCTACATGGACCCCACTCACTTTCACGATGCAAGCGGTGTGGAATCGCATTGGACCGGCAACAAAAAATTATTTTTGCTTTTTAATAACACGAACAAAAATATGGTAGGTAATCAAAGCAAACAGGATTCAATTAGAGAGTTTAAAATAAAGTTTAAACCTTGTCAGATACAAAAGACAACTTCCTTATACTACTGACTAACGAAATCACGCTTCAAAAATATAAACTGGAACAAACAAACACTACACTTTGAATATGAGAAAACTTCGCAAATTTTTATTGCAAATGCAGTCTTGAGGCATCAACTCGACAAGACTATATAAAACTAATAATAGCAACGTGGGGTCTGAGCGGACTCTCATCACGTTTTTCAACAACAAAATTAAGAAAAAAGGGATTACATACCTCAGAGATTAAAGCGCTCTTACTGGCGTCTTGAGAACTATTGAGACGAAAGAAACTCAACGCAACAGGCAACGGGATGCAAAATTTCGAATTTCGTAAGAAAATTAGTGCTTCTCGGGTCCGGCTAGACCCCACGTGGGGGACGGAGGGTGAAACTAAGGAGCGATCCTTCCAGGGGGTAATGGCTCTGGATTACCGAACCAATCTAGGGGCCATGAATTATCCTTTTAATGACTGAGACGGGAATCCCCATGATACAGATTAATCTGCACGACAGCAAAGGCGCCTCGGCGGTCAGTGTTGCAGGCAGGAATTGCCCTAATACAAGAATCCTGGTTGTACAGGGAAAGGATTAGTGGCTTCTCAGGATATGGCTCCATATATAAGGGGCCACGAGAAAAAGCGCCAAAAGCTTGCATAGCCTTCATGGGTATGGATGCGATTTTGGTGCCTAAACTCTGCTATAGAGATCTCACGGTTATGAAGATGAGACTCAGGGGCAGTAGCGGAGAAAGGCTAATTCGGCACTGTCAAGAGAACATAATTCATCTGCTGTTGGGCTGTGATGCAAACTCTCACCACGCAGTGTGGGAAAGCACAAACATCAATGACAGAGGGAGAGATTTAATTGAATGCGTAACAGGCACAGAGCTGGAGATCCTGAATCCGGCTGATACTCCCACATTCCAGACTGAAAACAGGAGTGAGGTTCTCGATTTGAATCTATGCTCGGGTGTACTGACTAGCAGGTTAGTGGGCTGGAGAGTCTCCGATGAGTAGTCTCTCTCGGACCACAAATATATCGTGTTTCGATTAACCCTAAGAAAACAGGTGGTTTCCAAAATCAGAAACCCCAGAAATACACTTTGGGACTCATATAAAGAGGAACTCAAAGGGTGGCTTGCGGAAATTCCCACAAGCTATGGTACCATTCATGAGTTAAAGCAAGCCGCGGATTTTCTGCAAAGGGCTAACACTACGTCATATGGGTGCAATTGCCCTACAATCACAATTAAGTCTAGGAAGGGAGCAGAATCGTGGAATACACACCTGGAAAAAATCCGTAAAAAGACAAGAATGTTGTGCAATAGGGCAAATAGAACTAAATTGCCTTCAGAATGGGACATCTATAAGACGGCCCAGTGTGAATACAATAAAAATATAAGAAAGCATAAGCAGGAAGATTGGAGGGGCTTCTGCGAGGAATCGAAATACATTCCGGAAACAGCGAGGCTTTACGAGATTCTGGCGAAAAATCCGGAAGCTCGCGTCGGGCTCATAAGGCTCGATAATGGTTTGTATGCTCGATAGAAAGCATGCTACGCCGGAGAAGACTCAAAACCATATCAGCTGAGGGCCCAGTTAGGGGAATAGCTCCAGGGGTATGCCCACAGGGGGTGTCCTGTCGCCCCTCCTGTCGTGCATTGTAGTGGACGGCCTCCTTCGAAGGCTAAATAAAGAGTGGTATTATACTCAGGGATATGTGGATGACTTTGTAATCCTAGTCAGGGGGGCTCATCTGGAAACACTGATCGGTATTCTAAGGTCGGCGCTGCGTATCATAGAGCTCAGGTTCGCTAGATTAGGGCTCTCGGTAAATCCGAAAAGACCACCCTGGTAATTTTCATGAAAAATTATAAAGTTCCAAAAGTTGACGCTCCTGTATTTTGCGGTAAGGAGCTGACGTTTTCAGATTCAGTTAGATATCTGAGAGTAATCCTAGATAGCAAGCTGAATTGGGCAAAGCACCTGGAGACCCAATGCAGGAAGTTTGTCATGACTTCTCGGAGGTGCAGGAGAGCCTTTGGGTTGACGTGGGGTCTAGGGCCTAAAATGCTTGCATGGCAGAGATGACGACACATCTCAGCACTTATTATGCCAGTGCCCGGCATTAGCTAGGCACAGGAAATTACAACGCGATCACTAGTCGACATACTAGGCTTCGTCAAGAGGTACGGGGTCTACTGCTGAGACTCGATAGGTAAGGGGAGCTCTTCATGGGCTACCCACCCGTTTCAAAACTAACTAACTAACTACCAAGATCCTCTAAAAATATGCATCCAGGGCCTCTTCTACTTTCTGTGGACGATTTGTTGTGCCGATACGGAGCATACTGGCATCTGTTTCCTGATCCAGTGGCCCTGATACGTCAGCTGCATCACGTTCTAGAAAAATAATATTCCATAAAATAATGTAAATTGAAACTTTGGACTGGAGAGGAATGAAAGAGGACTATTCTTTATTTTAAATATGATTTAAAATAAACCAATTATTGTTTGCATACCATTATTAAAATAAATGCCACCTGGTCCTGCCTCGAAGTTTATGAAGGGTGGATCCTCCTTTCTATAATCGGAAAAAGTGATGTTCTTTCTCGCGATGCCTCCTCCTCCACTTCCATTGCTGAAGAATTGGCAACAGTTGTATTAACCTCTATTATAAATTTAAAAATTAATTAGAACAAATTAATTAATTCCGAAAATAGATGAAAAATAACCATTTTTATTATTTATTTATTACCTATCATTCATTAGTTATTATTCAATATTAATCATTTATTATTAGTTTTAATTTTCATTATTTGTTATTTATCATTTATTATTTACTATTTATTGTTTACTATTTATGTTTATTGTTTATTATTTATTGTTTGTTGTTTATTATTTATCATATATTGTTTGTTAATAACCATTTACTGTTTATTATTCATTATTTATTATTCATTGCTCATAATTTATTATTAATTAATCATTTAAATTATTTATAGACCAGCCGCAAAAAAGAGTCATCTGACAAGCATCCTGTGGTATACTGATACTGCGTGAAAAATGGAAGATTTATCAACAGATCGTACAGGTTTCGACATCCATTGAGGATTCTTTGCTGCAGACGAGACAGTGGACCTTATCGGACATTTGCGATGCGATATTTTCCACCAGAAGAAATTTCTTCTCAACGGTGTCTAAATGGGTCTTCGGTTTGTTCGAACAAAGGACTCTTGCTGCCTCATGGATCCCACCAACGAGTGCAGTTTACGTATCATGGAAGCGACTCTTTTAGTTCGAAGGTGCAAAATAAGCCCTGGAGTTCTACTTGGACACGCAAAAGCTCTTTTTCAAAGAAACGGGAAGATATCCAATTACAAGAGTCGAAGTCAAGACGCTCACTCTACACACTGGAATTCACGGCGATACTGCGGTTTTGTGGAGAATAGAGCATTTAACGGTAACAAGAACATCGACCCATTTTATTTTAGAAATTATAAAATTAACTTTATATCCCTTTACGTTGACGGTACGCAAATTTCTTCAAAACCATTACAGCCAGATTTTACGAAAGAGCTTCCATATGTGATCGTCCGCAAAGAAAGGCACCGAATGCGGATAAAAGTGATTTTTAGTTTTTTACACCCATAAACATGGTAGTCTTCGCATCGAGGTAAGCTTCCAGGAAACACTTGTCCAGACGGTAAACTGTATTAACAAACTGTTATTGACAAACTTTTTACGCTGAATATGATAACGTTTTAAAAATAGACGCGCCCAGACAAGTTCTTGTTGACTTTGGAGGATAAGATCTAACGTCCAATTCTCAGAATCTGTGATCATAAATCATTTTGCTCTATGCAACACCTGTTTAGAAGAGCAGCGTCAGTCCGAAGTAAACATGCGAGTTGTAATCAGCGGTCATTACACCGGAAACTGTGGCGATGATTAGTTGCCTCGTACTGGTCTCTCATTTTAATTCAATACCAGAATCTTTGTCGTTAACCCTACTATCACATAAACTTTCTTACCAAGAAGAGATTATGGACTATGTGACAGATATTCAAGGATTTCGAAGTCTCGAAAATCAATTTATCGCCAAAGAAGTGGCTCTAGTTGCTGTGGATAAAAATTATACTGCACACTGGATATCAGCACCACCACACCCCTTCTCAGACCTGCCTAATCGAACAAGACAACAAAATAATTGGCTCACGTATTATTATAATGGGATTGTGTGGCTCGAGGGAGAAGTCCCAGTGAAGCATTTGTACTCAAACTTCAGAGAAGTTGCCGGTTTGTGGGCGGGAGAAAGCTAAACTTTTGCAAAATATTATGAGTAGGCAAATTGTCAATTCAGAGGAATTAACATGTCCTGCTTTCAAAAAGGTAAATATTAATAAAGAGTATTGTTTCCATCATGGTGTAAAAAAGGGAGAAATCTTCACTTGTGCTCTGAACAATGCTTCTAAACAAAAAAAATGGGTTGCAAGATCAGAGAAAAGAAGAAGGGATGCTTTGCATCGTACCCAACCGTAATCAGAGCTTGCCTGCAATCAACAAAATCAAAACTTTAACAATCAGTAAACCTCTACCAGAGTCGGTGACGTTGCGGACGGTTGCGGACAACATTGAGCGACCAGTGGACAAAATCAATAAGCCATCTATAGCACGTGAAGTAAATCAGTTATTACCAAATTTACCATCGCTTTCCAATGGAAGAAAAAAGAATGAACAGTTTGGAGATTCTTCAAGCAATTCGGACTATAACAGCGTGTACGACTGGGGTGTTTCCAGCTGATCGAATCCCGAAAATCTGGATGAGACCGGCCTGTATAGTTGCGAACCTTGATGGTGATAAACCTTTATCATCTGCGAGGAAATCGCACGTTGTTCAGATGGACTACAACGCAATTACAAAGTGCGTCTTCAGATGTGTGTGGTCAGTTTTGTGTTACGCTTCTTCATCATATGTGTAATGGTTATTCTTTGTGCGAGTTCACCAAACTTTTTACGAGTAATTTATTAGCAAATGTTCGCATTGTCGTGAATTTTCACAAAAGACTATTAAACAAATGTAAAATTAAGTCTAGCGTTTTGCAAAAACCAAAAGACGTGCTCCAAGGTGGGTATTATAATCGTGGGGTAATTAATACGCATCTTGCATCTTGCGTTCAATCTTGTTCGTCATAACTCGCTACATTATATCTTTTATAAGTAAGGTATGCGTATTTTATATCTATGGTTTTACGAGTCATTCGTCTGCTCGCATCGTTTCTCTTTTCGTCGCGCTCTCTCACTCTCTCTCTCTCTCTGTCTGTGTGTTTTAAAATCCTTTTAGTTCATAATATATGACTAACCATGCACGTGTTTGTATATATGAATATGTATGTGTGTTTATGTTGAAGAAGGAGTTTGAAATTTCAAGTTTAAAATTATCGGTATCCCAGAATACGAAAATTTAATGAGTTATAAAACAATACTTATTTTTTATGTATGCACATTAACCTATAAGATATGTTTAGATTTTCTTGAAATATGAAACAGGTTTAGTAGGTCTATTTCGATGTAAAGTTTTTTTTTGACAAAAATTGAAAAAAAAATATTTTCATAGGTTTTAACAAAAAACTGTTACTCTTATTATTTACCCTTCCTCTATTTTAGATGTCTATTTTTATAAACTTATTTCACTCATAACTCATAAATGAGGCACCTAGAGCAAGAGTACAGTAATTATCAATGTCCAGGAAAAGTACGATCGAAAAGCAGTTGGAGCAAGAAAAAGACAAGTTTCATCCCGCTGTAAAGACGAACAGATTGTATAGTTGGAGGAAAAGAGCGACAACGGAGTCGCTCTTTTCCTCCAACTTTATTGCGTTCATCTCTAACGCTGAGCAAAACTTGTCTGTTTCTTCCTCCAACTATTTCTATTCATGAAGGCTTCTCATTCAGTTCATAACCATTCGCAGGATATTTTCAGGTCCATCAAGCTAGCACCTCCAGTCCCCGCAATCGAAATTCCCAAATTTCTTTGTATCAGAATTTTGGACTTTTTTTTACTGTACTGC
The DNA here is from genome assembly GCA_932066315.1 of Andricus coriarius. Taxonomy (NCBI): domain Eukaryota; kingdom Metazoa; phylum Arthropoda; class Insecta; order Hymenoptera; family Cynipidae; genus Andricus; species Andricus coriarius. Next base: position 2,231 of record CAKNWT010045291.1, on the reverse strand, counting down.
ATCAGAATTCTGAGCTTATTTTGGACTCGCGAATGCACCATATAAAATTTTCAAAAACCACCTCTATGTACAAAAAACCACCCTCTTAGTAAAAACGCAAGCCTGGAAGAAACAAAATAGAAAGCAGTATTGGGCTTTTCTTGGGCTCTCGAATGCTTGAATTTTTTTGTTGCAAAACTACCCCTACATCTACGAAATCAAGTGCTTATCCATGAATTTGAATTTGAATTTTCAAGGAGCCCAAAAACCAGACTCAATTGACACTTTAAAATTATCAAAGAGATTATTTTTTGACAAAGTCTTATCTACGTCGTATCCAGGGGTTGTTTTTCAACGTGAAGGGTTGCAGCCCAAAAACTAAAGTTGGTATTTTTGAGGAGCCCAAAAATCAGAGACTATTTTAACTGTAAAACTCTGGAAAAGATATTTTTTGACAAAGTCACAAATGCGTAGTATCAAGCAGTTGCACTTTAATATTAATGGTTGGAGCCCAAAAATCGGTGTTGTTATTTTTGAGTATCTCAAATATCAGAGACTTTATTTACACTGTAAAATTCTGAGAAAGATTATTTTTCGACAAAGTCATATCGGCGTGGTATAATCGGGAGTTTTCGGATTGTAAATATTGTACCTGTTTTTAATGAAAAAATGTATTGCTGTTTCACATCTAGTTACTTCTGAACTTATTTGTAAAGTTTAATAGCGATGGACTTTGGCGGTTGTTTAATATTATTGTGGGGTTGAAAATATAATGTAGAGCATTCTAAATGTAAATAATATAACTGTTTTTAATGAAAAAATGTATTACTGTTTTACATCTGGTTACTTCGGAACTGTTTTGTAAAGTGTAATGGCGATGGACTTTGGGGCTGTTTAATATTATTATTGGGTTGAAAACTTAATCTGGAGTATATGTATATAAATATTATGACTGTTTTTAATGAAAAAAGTTGTTCGCTGTTTTACAAAGGGTGGCGACTTGACTGGGAAACCGGGAAGTGTACGGGAATTTTATTGACTGGGACAAGTCGGGAAACGACCGCGAATTTAATTAAAAAACCAGGAATTTACTTCTGATCGTAGCAAAATTCAAGTTTTAATTATTTTAATAATTTTGGTCAATTTAGAAAAGTGATTTCTACTTTATTTATTATTTCACGATTTATTCATCTTAGATTTTTCAGAATACCTCAATTTACTCTAATTGAATTATAATTTATTATTGTTCAAGAGTACCCATTTTTGTTGACATCTTTGTTCACGTACAACTATCATTTAATGCACTTGACTTAACTTAGAAAATTTAGCAATTTTATTATTAAACCCCGAGAAATGACAACTTGCTTTTTATTAATTAAAAAGAGAGCTTATCATACGATTTCAAGAATGTAACTTTACTTGAGTCTGATTCTGAACATTTTTAAATATATCCATACTTTGTGAGAAAAAGGATTTTTTTCCATTATAAGAAAAACCTTTTGCCAATTTGTTGCTCGGTGACATTTTTTGCGCTGACTTAAGTTTTGATAATCGAATTGTTGATAGCCTAAACATACAGAAACAATCATGTTCTCAATTTTTCGAAAAACTGATTTATCACGTTTTATTCGCTAGTGCTCCTCATTTAGCTGTCTTGGAACAGGGAATTTTAGAAAATAATTATCGTTTCTATTTTAGGACAGGGAGTTTCTGTAAAGAAATATAATTTTACTTGGAACAGGGCATTTTATTACATGGAATTGGAATTTTTCAAAAGAATAATAATTCGGATTTAGTAGAAAGGAATTTTCAATAATCCCTCTTCCAAGTCAGAATTCGTCACAATTTAAAAGTTCCCTCTTCTAAATTTTAAATAAAGAAGTACTTCAAGCAGCGTTTAGAGTAGAAATAGAATTTCAAAGAAGAAATATTCCTAAATTATAATATAATTTTTTGTCACATTGTTCATTGCAAATTCCTTTTTTTAGTTGCCAATTCAACTACTTGGTTAAAAGGTAAACCCTTTTATTAAAAATCGATTTTCTTGGTTGAAGATTCATCATTTTAATTTAAAATTCATCTCTGGTTGAAAATGTATGTACTTCGAGGAAAATTCGTCTTTTTTTTGTAAAAAAATTATTCTTTATGTTTGAAAATTCATCTTTTTGGCACAAAATTCAACTATTCCAGTTGAAGATTCATCATTTAAGTTAGTAATTCATCAGTTGGTTGAACATTAATTTCTTTAACTG
>CAKNWT010045283.1:0-11295 GCA_932066315.1 Andricus coriarius | reverse complement strand
ACCCTCTTCAAATTTTTGGAACATGACACGTGTGATTTCAATTAATTTTACGAATGAAGAAATGTAATTATTAGGTTGTCTGAAAGGACATGAGAAATTCATGGTCCCGTGTATGTACACTACAATTATTTGACTGGAAGTAGTATACTAATTATATAATTTACTTCAACCTACTGCAAATGTTATTTTTTGCCTGTATGTCATGCTACGCATATTATGCAATACATATTGAAAAATTACAGTAAGCAGCGTATTTCAAATGTGCCGGTGTTGTGTAAAAATCCTCGGAGAATAGTTACAATAAATTATTTGTATTTATACAAAATAATAATGTAAGAGACTAGTACCCATATCAATATATTATGATAGGCCTGCATGTTTTCGTGATAGTTTCTTGAATCCTTTTCACTTTTTTTTCTACTTGTAAGCTTGTATACTGAAAATCTAGAGGGCGAAGATACGCAGTTAGCTCATCTTCATGCGCTTGGATTGATTCATACCCGGCGCATCTAGGGAAAGTGACAGAAAATCTGTGCATATTTTTCAAATAGTGGATTATATGTGAGATTTTGTTCTTTAATTGAAAATAAAATTACTTACCTCCATTTGCAGTTGATCCAAAGGCGTTGAAGAGAGAACAGGTGGTATTTTTCTGTAATTAAAAAGTGGAATAAATATTAGACTAGTTGTAATTTTTTATTTTGTTTCAAGATTTTGATATCAGGTTGGCCATTAGCTTATGACAAAAATAAAGAAATCCCCGGTCATTTCCCACTTTAAATAAGTTTAAACCTAAAAGAGGTTTAAAATAAGATACTACATTCCTTTAAAAATGCAAAATTGTATAATTTCAAAACAGTAGCCTTCACAATTCAAAAATTAGAATTCGAAATATGACGAAAATTTGTCATTCTCCAAATAAGAATCACTTAAAATTATATTTTATCCTAAACTGAAAATCTTTAGAATTGAGCTTTCCAACTTATATTTTAGTAATTTTAAATTTAGATATTCAAATCTGCTTAATTGAGTAATTTGACAATTTGCTAAATTTAATTTTTTGAAGATTTCCAAATTTTAAATTTCAATCTTAGAAATTAAAAAAATGAAAATGTTATGTAATATGAAGTGATTGCACATATTTGTCAACCAAAAATTGCTCAAAATACAAATAAAGAAATAAATGCACTTCCATTTTGAGCGGTGAAAATTTAAGAATTTAAAATTGTATACCTTCAAAATTGAATTGTTCGAAAAATCGTTGAAAATAAAATAATTTATGAAGAGTTGAAAATTAAAAAATTTGAAACTTTTTACAACTGGTAAATTTTGTATTGAAATTGTGAAACTAACGCATGTTTTACAGGTTCGATACAATTAAAAGTTAAGAAGCTTAAAAATAAACATTTTTAATTTTTTGAATGATTTCAACAACAAAAAAGGTTTAATTTGACGCCTTTAAAAAAAAAGCAATTTCTGAAACCGCAATGATGAATTGCAAACCCAATGATTTTAAATTAAAAAATTGAAAATGTTGCAAATTGGACTTTTCCATCTTTAAGTCTCAATACTTTAAAATAAATGTGAAGTGCTTAAAATTGTGCAATTTCAAATTAAAGCATCAGAGATTTTAAAGAATTTAAAATTAAACTCATTTTCGGTCCAGCGACCACCCTATGTACAAAAATACTTGAAATATATTTTCAATTGCGATTTAGTTGAAAAGACATTAATTAAAATGAAAATACTTACATCGCCCATCACAGCTATTGGAGTTGTTCCTGTAGCGACAGCAACTTGATGTTCAATTAAATAAAACATGTATTCATCGTAAAGCAAGCGGATGAGGTGAAAAGATCCGAAACTTGCTGCACTTCTCAATGTAAGATCTCGTATAACCATTGAACTGAAACATTAAACACATTTATTAAAATAATTAAATTAAATTCTTTGATATTAAAAAAAAAGAGTAAGCCGTGTTTAACAAAACGTATACTATTAATACAGATGTAAATGTACCTGTAAAACGACCACTTGAGCAGAAACTGTCGTGCAGCTTTAGCAAAAGTTGGTTTGCCCTCATAAGGTTTGAGCACCTGAGTAACAACCCCCTTTAACCAAACCGCCCATTGCTCCAGGGAATTCTGCTGCTGAAGTGTAACTTTGAAGTCCGTTTCCAAACGTTGAACCACTGCATAATCACACTGACATACCCATGATGCCTAAATTCCAAAAACAGTAAATTTAAATGTTTCAGTTTGTATCTTAATTAATTTTTGTTTTCATATTTGCAGTCAGAGATGTGTTAAAAAAAAGTTTTGCATTTTTATAGCCAAATAAATATTCCTGGATATGGAAAGTTCTTTAAATAAATCTGTCCATTACAAATTACCACCCGCAAAAATATTTGTAAGAAAAGTTGAGTTCAATACAACTTTTAACGACATGGAACCCAATGGAAACAATGCTTATATTACGCATCTTATACTTATTGATGTTATAGAAATTAAATTGATACGAGAAAATTCTTAATTTTTCTTTTGCCTCTTTGCGTAAGAATTAAAGAAATTACTGAGACGAAACCTTGCCGGTTTGTTAATATTTTTAAGCAAGAGGCATTGAAAATACGTTGAATCTTTAATATCTTTGATGAAATTTATTAAGTCTTTAGCTGATGCAATGAAGAATTTATCGTCCTTTTTGGAGTACAATTAATCTTTTTCTGATGAAAGTGACAGCAACTCGTGAACTACACGAAAGATGTGTCAACTGATTCAGAACAATAACAGTCGCGAAATATAAAAATAACAGCTTATTACAAATAAAGACTTTTCGAGAGGTTGACCACTCGACTTGGTAGTGTACAACATCAAATTTGAAGATTTCAAATATTTCAAGGGGTTTCTGAAAATGTTGGAAGATTTTAGGCTTTTAGATTTTAGACTTTTATATAAAAAAAGAAAAACTATCATTATTAGAACCTGAAATTCTATAAATTATTATTTTATTTATAAAATATTTAATTTGCTTATTATAAATATGATATTTTGTAGTTTTAATTTAAATAAGATCAAATATGTTGTATTTTAGAGGAAACTAGAAGATAAATTTTTACCTAATTGAGATATATGTCGTTTTTTCTGATTATGATAGCGTTTATCGTCTTCTTTTTTTATGCGGGCTAAATAATTTTTGTGGTCAGGAGAATTTTTTTTCCATAAAATCGAATTTTCTACCAAAAATGACAGATACGAACAAATGTTAAGATAAAAGTTTGCACGTATAAAAATATGTCGATGAAAAATGCTTCTTACTCTTTTGCGATATCTTGTATCGTATACGAAATAAATTTTAAAATTATATTTTCAGTAACAAAAATTCTCCCGGCCTCAAAAAACGTTTAGCCTGCATAAAGCTGATAGGATGCCATTCTCCTATTAGCAGAAACTTTTCAAAAATACAGGAAAAAATAAAAAAGGTGGGGTATTCCAGAAAATGTTTTCAAAACTTGGAAATGGAGATAAAGTTTTTGCTTATATGAGTATAAGGGAGATATCCTATCAGCTTGATGCGGGCTTAAACATTTTTGAGAAAAATATAAATATCTTAATCAGGTAAAAAGTAAGTATTAGAGGTTTAAGAACAATATTTTTTTAAACATAGCACAACGTTCAAATACGCATAACTTCGTCGAACATTTTTTTCGCAAATCGGAAAAATACGCATCGCCTTATTTCGTCTAAAATATAACATATTCCATCCCCGAAAGATTATGCGACTTTAAAATTTGAAATGAATTCGATCAAAAGATTTCAAAAGATTTCAAGAGATACCTAGAGACGTCAAGAGATTTGAAAAGATCTCCAGATTTCAAGGATTCCAAAAGATTTCCAGAGATTTAAAAGATTTCACAGTTACTTATACCATTTATATTTTTATACAAAAAATAATAAAAACTACATTAGAACTTGAAATTCTTAAAATTATGTGCTTTTTTTAACTATTTAGTTTTGCTTATTATAATTATGGTATTTGCAGTTCAAATTTATAAGAAAGGAGTTGTTAATAAACTGGAAAAGATATCTACTTGATTCGAAAATTAATAAATCCGAGAATAAATCGTGTTTACTACCGTTTTTACTTATTAATAATAAATTATGATTAAACCTATGAAAATAACATTCTGAAATTGAATTTTTGTGGACGTGATTATTAGAAATATTTTAAAATAATAAAAATGATAAAATATTTCAGAGATTTCATAGCAATTTTAAAAAGATTGTAAGAGATTTTACACCACATTGTATGAGTGATTAACCCCTCGAGACTTTTTAATTATCTTCATCAAAAATAGAGGACTTAGTGAAATTTTGTGCAAATTAGGGAACATTTAGGGATAATACTCCAAATAGTGGACTTTTAGGGGAAAGGCTGTGAAACATGCCATATTTATAATACATTTGAAAAAATCCTTACCTGTTCCTGGACATTGTGAAAGTCTACTCGATTCAAGTCTGCTAACATTTGACTAATTTGACTAGAGTTTTGAAGTACAGCTCGGGCAGCTTGGGCCAAATGATTAAGTGAAGTGTACCGCCTCAGTGTTTGTGCAAAAGCAGACACTGCAGTCAACTACACACAAAAAACAGAGCAAAAAATAAAAGATATGGGAACTAGAAAGATTTTATGTAATTGCTTTCTGTCTTTCATATTACAAAATCAATTACCTTTATTTGCATCATTTCTTCTGGACAGTCATTCATCGCAGATGTCAACCACGATTCAAGACCCTTAGCGAAGTTTCTGATAGATTGAGTCAATGAACCTGTTACGGCAATGAATCTAAATTAATATCATGCCAGATTTATAAATTAAAAATATAATTTTTCTCAACAAATTAATGTCCTACCTAAAGTTACATTCTATCTGATTAAACAGTAAAATTTGAAGACAAACTTACTGGGAATCGGCCGCAGAACATCAGGCATGAGAACTTCGACTAAATTCTGATAAAAGGTGTAGTCAACCCGTCTAATGAAATCCTGCACTTCGGAGCACTTGCACATTTGATAAAGCTTTGTCCTAAAGAAACAATAGAGTAAAATTAATAAGTATGATCAGTAACGATTCAAATTAATAATATTCGACAATTTAACCAAAAACTTCCTTACTTAGATAAATATTTCTCCTCCTCACATTCGTCGCCGTTATTATTATCCTGACTGCGCCAGAATTCTCTCCACAAACTTTCGATTGTCGCGAATTCAAAATTCAAAACAGCGTCTAGAAAAGCTTCGCAGTGCTCTCTGTAAATACTACGGAAGGTGTCAATATCTTCCAAAGTACAATCTTCCGGCAAAGATGATCCATGTCCGACAATAATTTCCGGAAATTCTGGAATGGCGCTACTTGCTTCTCCTAAATATTGCTGATACTGTGGTGGAGAGTTATTGGAAGAAATATTCGCATTGGAATGAGCGTTGGCGTCATACGATGTGTCCTGCTTTTGATTAACAAATTTGAATCGTTTTGCCTGTGAGTTTGGCGTTGTTTGCTGACGGGAAGTTCCGTCTTCGTTAAGCATATTCAGTGGCGAGTTCGGTTTCACTCGAATTCCGTAGTAATGGTACTTCGAATTTCCTCTGGAATTAAATAAAAATCAAATCATCTTTTAACTCTTATCCCCCCTTTTTCAAATGTAGCTTCTATCATTTTTGGTAGAAAAAATGTCTCACCTAGTGCCTAAGCGTCTGGTTCTCAGTCCCAGAAATACTGAGCGTATTAATTTCCCAAAACTCGCTGCGTTTACGGGATCTAGTTTATTGTCCGAGCAATGGCGAAGATAGTGATTGTAAAGTGTTGATCTTGGAAGAGAGACTCCGTCTGAAGTTTCATAATTTTCTAGCAACCATTGAACCTATCAGAAGAATAGTTTTAATGTGTAACCAATGGGAAAATTCTGTTGCATGTTATTCGACATTATCTTTACTTTATCAATTTTATCAGACTTCCTTTCTCTAAAAGAATCAAATTTAATAATCTCAATTAAAGTGTGATGAATTGTAACTTTTACTAGAATTTGATATAAAAGAAAAATTGGTAGAGGGATAAAGTCGAATTCGTGTGAAAAATTAAACATCAATATCAAAAACTGCATGCATAGTTCTTTATTATGTACAAAATTTGATTTTACTTTGCTGAGATTTGTTAACGGATTAAATTAAAGCCTTTTGAGTAAAAAATAAAGCACAAGGACTTGAAGCTGACATGGATAAAAGCATTTTTAGCATTTTTTTCTTCTTTTCAATACGAATAGTGACAAATAATGTATACTGGTAGAAATTTCATATGCGCTTAGGTATAATTATTATTACATCAAATGCGAATGTAACGAATGTTGACGTGTCTCAAAAACAAGGTACTAACTCGTGGTGGCCCAATGAAGAAAACGAATTATACAATTTAAAACATTTGTAATTTTTTTATTTTAGAGTTAAAAATTGAACAATTTTATCGTTTAAATCATTATAAAAGTAATAAAAAGTATAAAATTTTCTAGACTTTAAACATATGATTCAAATAGAACATATAAATTAAACATTTATAAATGAGACTCCGTAAGTGTAAACAATTAAAAATAGAAAACTTTCAGAAATCGATATTTTGAAATTGAAAAACTTTTAAAATATTGAAGAGTTAAACATCTTATATATTTAAAAGGAACTCTGGAAAATTCTTAATGAAAATTTCAATCTACAAACATTTAGAGCAGAAAACCTTTAAAATCAAGAATTTTAAGCTAAGAAGCATAAAAACTGAAACTTTTAAAATAGAAGAATCCTATAATGAACAGTTTTTAATTATTAAGAAACGTTCATGTTTTAACTATTTGAAACTGGAGCGTTAAACATTGACATTTTTGCCATTAAAAAAAAAGCAGAAATTTAAAAATCTTAACTTTCAAGTAGCAAATATTCAAAATAAGATGGTTTCAGTCTCAAAATTGACAAACTTTATATTAGAGTCGGATGAAAATTAAGTATTTTAATAACGAACCTGAAAAAATTAATAATTTGAAACTTCCAGACCTCAATGGCTCAATATCAAAACATTTAAATTTAAAACATCTTAGAAGTAAACAATTTTCAATTAAAAAGATTAAGATAGTAAAAAGTATTTTAAAATATTACAATGTAAAAAATAAACATAAATTGAACCTATTTTAACTTGGAAGCGTTTATAATACGAGAATTTTAATCTTCAATTGCACAATTTCAAAAGGCATGGATAGAAAATTCAAAAGTTTCAAAAATAATATGCACAAAAAGTTCTCAATTAAAATAAGGTCCGAATCAAAAATGAGAAAATTGAACAATTATAAAAAAAAATAAAAAAATTGATGATTTTAGAATAAAATGTTGATAATTAAAACATTAAAAATTAAGTATTGAATTTTACGTGTTCAGAACTGCAAATTTTCAAAACTTGAATACTTAAAGTTACAGAAGTTCAATTTTAAAGCCTTATAAAATTTCATCAATGCAGATATTAAAGATTTAACCAGCATACGGAATCGCAAATTTACTGAGGAAGTAAAAAAATAGTTTTTCAATCTTATAGTGCTAAAAATAACTTAGTTATACTGGAAAAACTGCAAAAACCAAGGTGATAAGTATACTTACCACCGTGCTTGTAAGGGTTTCAAAACTTTCAACATTTTTATTTCTATTTCAAACTTGCAAAATTAAGCAAGTTTGAATTTAAAGTTTTAAACTTTAAACAATTGAAGCCTCCAATCTTTGTTATATTTGATCATTTTTTCAATAAGAAATTTACTACGAGATAGAACAGAAAATACTTGGGCTTACATTTCTCATCATACTGTGGGCATAGTTTTAAATAAAAGTATTTTGTTGATCCAACGTTATCTCTACCGAGGCTTTAATTTTAGAACTATAAGTTATTTCAAAAACTAAAAATTTTAAAGTGGAGCTTTAAAAACTTAATAATTTTAAATTTTAAGGGCCTTAAATGAAAATTTTATGAGATAATTTATGTGATTGAATAGATTTGAAATCTTCAAATTGAAACTTATAAAACTAAACATTAAAACTGCGAAATTCTTCAATTTCAAATTAGAATCAAAGCAATTAACCTTTCGACTACCCCCGGGGGCAAAATGACCCGACACTACTGTTTTGAGAATCGTCACTCTAAAGCATGGCTTAGTATGAAGATCATTAGGCCATCTAGTTAAAATTATAAATGCAAAAATTTAAGCTTTTTCATAAAAAACAGATTTCTTAATAGTAGTTAAAAGTGAATAAAACTTTAGAGAGGTATGTAGTCGAAAGGTTAAAAAGATGTAAGTCCTCGTCTGAAAAATGCCCGGTTATTTCCTGGTTTCAATATTTTTATGTGGACTTTCAAACTAAACTAAAAACCTTTGAAAGTAATACCAACTCGTTAATACCTTCTCGTTTTGGATACGTCTAATAATAAGTGAATGATAATGAAGCTATGATAATTAATGACAACCATGCAGACAGTGACACATATTAGTATGTATAAGAAAGTAGCTAACAAATGGGGAGTCGATATGGCTTACGGTGGCCTGAGAGACTCTAGTGGCATGCGTCATATTCGCAGCAGCGGCAGCTTCTTCCACGCTGACAGTAGTGTTACCTGAATTACCGCTGATCAGGTATGCCCCTCCACCACCGCTCACTACTGCCTCCTATCAAACAGCCCATTACACCACATCCTTGTTAATTCCCCATATTTTCGCCTTGCAAGGAAACTTCCAAAGTTTCAAGATTCTGAGAAAGCTAAAAACTTCGCAGTTGAACCCCACGAATCACAGAATTTCAAATTTAATTAATACTTTGCAGATATTAAATTTTACAACATTTCACATTAGAAGCAGAAAATCAATCCTTAAAACTAACTTACGAATGTTAGTTTCGAACTTTCTCACAATCAGGTTTATATTTCAAATCAGGGTGGCCACTTAAACTTAAAAACAAGTTCCAGGCTATTTCCCGGTTTTCCCGATCAAAGATTATATTTTTCCCGGTTGGCTTTTAAGCGATTATAATTATAATTACGCAATACTAATTGCTTTATTATATGAATTAAAAAAAATTAAACATTTTAGAACTGCAAGGCAAAATGTATAATGTAAATTATTGTAAAAGTGATTTCAGATTTCAGAGCAAAAAATGCTCTCAAGCCAGGGGAAATAGGGTGACTTTTCAAGAAAATAGGGGAATAAAAGGGAAATCAATTCCTTTAAATAACGTTAGTTGATTCCTAAGATTTCAAGACGAACTATATTGCATTTTCAATAAAATAGTGGAATTTTCCACCAAACAAAGATAAATTTTCAAGAAAAAAGTTGAGTTTTCTAGCTAAAAAGTTGAATTTTTTAGAAAAAATTTGACTTTTAAAGCCGAAAAGATGAATTCTCAACCAGCAAGTTAATTTTCAACCAAGAAAGATGAATTTACAACCAAATTGAAGGTGAATTTTTCACAAAATAGTTGAATTTTCAACCAAAAAACATGAATCTTCAACCAAATAATCGAATATTTAAAGAAAAAAGATTAAGCTTCAACCAAAACCACTTGTATTTAAAACCAAATTTAAAGTTTGCAAGCCAAAAAGACGACTCTCTTAGAAGACTAGTTGAATTTTTAACCAAAAAAGATGAATTTTTAACCAAGCAGTTGAATTTTCAATCCAAAAAGACGAATGTTCAACAAAAAAGTTGAATTCTCAAACAAAAAAGATGAAATTAAAAAAAAAATAGTTTAATTTTTAACAAAATAATTTCATTTTTAACTAAATAGTAGAATTTTTAATCAGAAGAGATGAATCCTGGACCGAAAATGTAATAGTAGACTTTTCAATTGAAAAGAATTAACTTTCAACCATATAGTTGATGAATTTTCAACCAAAAAAGGCAATTTTTCTACCAAAATATGGACTTTCTATACAAAAAAAAAAAAAATAGTTCAACAAAACAGTTACATTTTCCACAGAAAAAATATGACTTTTTAACAAATGAGTTGAATTTTCAACAAAATACTAGAATTTTTAACCAAAAGAGATGGATTCTGGTTTAAAAATATAATAGTAGACTTTTCAGTTAAAAAGAATTAAGTTTCAACCATAAAAGATTAATCTTCAACCCAAAAAGGGGACTTTTCTATCAAAAGATGAATTTTCAATCCAAAAGAACAAACTTTCTATCCAAAGGACAAATGTTAAAAAAAAACAGTTGTACTTTCGACCAAAAAAGACGACTTTCCAAAAAAATAGTCCAATTTCTAACCAAGAGAGATGAATTCTGAACCAAAATACAATAGTGGACTTTTCAAATAAAAATAATTAACTTTCAACAAAAAAGATGACTTTTTAACAAAATAGTTGAATTTTCAACAAAATAATGAAGTTTTCAACGAAATAGTCGAATTTTTAAGCAAAAGAGATTAATTCTGTACTAAAAATATAATAGTTTTTTTTCTTCCCGAAAAATTATTCCCTTTCAACCAAAAGACGAATTTTCTACCAAAAGATCAATTTTCAAACCAAAAGGGACGATTTTCTATCCAAAAAGACGAATGTTTAATAAAATAGTTGAATTTTCGACCAAAAGAGATGAATTCTGAACCAAAAATATAAAAGTGACTTTCCAATTGAAAATCTTTTTGCCAGCGGAAATAGGGTGATTTTTGAAGAAAGTAGGAGAATAAAAGGGAAATAAATTGTTTTAAACAACTTTAACTTTAAACCACTGTAACTTTAACTTTCAATGAAAAATAGTTGGGTTTTTCATTCGGTTCTATTAATTCAGTTCTGAGAAAAATGGGAATTTTCTTGAAGACAGGGGAAACAAGAGGAATTCTTCACAAAAAAAAAGGGAAATAGAAGAAAGACTGTAAAGTCTGTGATTTAATAAACCGCAGTGAACATTCTGGGCAAGGAAGCACTTGACGTTATTTCATATAAGCTGTGACATTCCGCAAAAAAATGGCCCACTTTTTCAATCGTAGTTTAGGCGATATTCGCATTTTTGTGATCCAGGATCTAAAATATAGATGTTGAATTTTCGATAGAAAATCATACTTTAATCTGTGCTCTAGTAGGTAACATTATACTTTTATGTCCCCGAAATGACCGGAAGTGGGTGCATTTTATATTCGACGACAAAATATATAACATGTGAGCTTATGACACTATCCAACTTCAAATAATTTGTTCTCGAGAAGCGGGTTTTCAGTTCATTTGTGA
>CAKNWT010045279.1:0-10467 GCA_932066315.1 Andricus coriarius | reverse complement strand
ATTAATTCAAATCCATCTTATTATTCCGAAACGTAAGGTCTTTGCGTTTTTCATCGATTTTAAAAAAGCATTTCCTTCAGTTAACCACTCACTTCTTTGGCAAAAATTGCTCAGGAAGGGAGTGAGTACAAAAATCTTAAGAATCATCAAAAGCTTATATGATAGCGCTTCCGTGACTATTAGGACTAGGTCTGGCCCTGCCACGTCAGTTAAGGTTACTTAGGGGTTCTGCAGGGCGAGATTCTGAGTCCTCTCCTTTTCGCCTTGTTAATATCTGACTTAGAGGAATACCTAAGAAACCACGGGGCGATAGGAATTTCGATTGATCACCTAATTGATGTAATTTTACTAGCCTATGCTGACGATATAGTGATCCTTGCCAACTCGCAAGCTGATCTTCAATTTAAGATTAACCTGATTGAGGAATATTGTAAAGTAAATTTCTTTGAAGTAAATGAATCTAAATCAAAAGTTGTAGTATTTCATAGAGGACGCTCGCGAAGCTGTAGTTTCTTTTTCTCTGGGGTTCAGCTTGAAGTAGTTGAGGAGTATCTCTACTTGGGTTCTATTTTCTCAAGTTCGGGTCTTTTCCTTAATGACGCTACCAAGAAAATGAATTCAGCAAATGCTGCTATGGGTGCTGTTCTAAGAATTCTGTATTCTACGAAATCCGATGCTTGGTGTACTAAAATCACGCTTTTTCGGAGTCTTACACTCAGTGTATTGTATTATGCTATCGCAGTCTGGGGTTTAAGGTACACTGAAATGATCGAAAAGCTTCAATCGAAGTTCTTGAAGAGGGCTTTAAACTTTCCGCCCTATACGCCAAATTATGCTTTGCGACTCGAAACTGATAGACTACAATTGGCTTATGAGATTTTTAAGCTAGCTCTAAGTTGGCTGGAGAGGCTGTTGGAAATGGAGGAACAAAGATATCCCGTACGCTGCTTAAAGAAATTATACTCCTTAGCAGCTAAGCCTTCTAGTAATGTTAAGTTTAATTGGGTTTTGCAATTAAAGGAGTTTTTCTGCGTGTGTAACTCTGCTCATTTATGGCCGGGACTGGATGCCTTACAAAATAATAAAGAGACAATCTTGCATAATTTTTCAGTCTATTTAAAGTGCTCAGATTATGGTAGAGTACTAGGCTCTGGTAGTCTACAAGTGTTTCCACACTTGTCCTTAGTCCCAGGCATTCAACCTTATCTGACCTTCCGTCTCCCTTTTTATGTCACAAGCACAATTGCTCAGTTGAGGCTCCTGGGTTCAATCAGAGGCTGCATTCGTATCGGGGAGTTTAAATTTATGTATGAGCCATCGAGAAACTGTTCGATATGCAATCTTGGGGAAAGAGAGGATTTGTTTCATATTTTGGCTACTTGTCCTGCGTATGCGGATTTTAGATCTTCCATTTTTCAGCAGCCTCCAACTGTCACATCCAGTGGACAATACTGGTTATACTTTCTTAACTCTAACTCTGTGAAAGAACTCTGTAAACTCGCTTTTTTTATGTCTAAAATATTGCGTCTCAGAACATTTGTAATGGAGTCTTAGGTCTTGTCACGTCACTGTATGCGTTACAATATCGTTTTGATGCATATCTTATAATTGTAATCGACGTTGTTTCTGACTTGCACTCTCTGCTTATACTTATCAAATAATATGTTCATTACTGTATATTTGCACTTATTTGTAATGGTCAACGACCATGACATTAATTATTTTCTAATAAAATAATAATAAAATAAATGTATCAAATTATTTTGTTTTTATATAAAAATGTTATTCTTAAAGTTCAAGAGTAAGGAAAATGTGAAATTTATGTTCATGATAAAATTTAACACAAACGGTTAATTTTTGCTAAAACTATTAAAAATTTGAGCTTCTCTATACATTTTGATCCTGCAATATAAAAAAATTTCACTTCACAACTTAACACTTTGGAGGTTTTCCGTATTTTTTAAGATGAATGCCTCATAGAAAGAGAAAACGGAAAAATCTGGAATTTACAGAGTATTTAAATCAGTAGTTGCTCGAATCATACTGTAAATTTGACTCTGGCCTCATGATTTTTCTTCTTATTTTACTATTTGATTAAATTTTTAAGATTTTCGTTAATCGCGAATAACGACTGAGAAACATTATTTTGTTCAAAACTCAACTATTTAGTTGAAAGTGGAAATACTTAGTTAAAAACACATTTTTTTTGTTGGTTGATGATTCATCATCTCAGTACGAAATGACCGGAAAACGGTCGTGGGGAATCCCCCTGAGCTTTTTCTACAAGCTTTAGGTTAGTTCGTGCGGTTGCGACACACAGGCGACAATTGACGCGCAAATTTCAAACAACGTCAAAGTGATGCCATATGGCATTCCTAGGCTCTAATGGGTTAATTCTTTTTTTTAACATTTTTTTAACTGAAAATTTTGTATTTCTGTATTTCTGTAGTTCTGTAGTTCAGTATTTTCTTGAAACTTTGTCTTTTGTCGTAGAAAATTAATCTTCTTGGTTGAAAATGTAACTATTTCCTTAAAAATGTATTTGATTTAATTCAAAACTTATTTTTTTCTCACTGAAAATTAAACTATTTTATTTTTTGTTGAAAATTTATCTTTTTTAGTTGAAAATACAACTATTTGGTTAAAAAATTATTTTCTTGATTAAACATGCATTATTTTGGTGAAAAGTTCATTTCTTTGGTTGAAAATTTAACTCTTTAGTTGAAAATTCGTATATTTTGGTGTAATTTAACAGTTTTTTAATCAAAATAAAAATATTTTTGGTGGAAACATCAACTATTACACTTTTTGTTCAAAATTAATTATTTTTACTAAAAATGTAATAATAAAATTTTACATTAATAAATCTTAAATTTTTGTAAGTTCTATTATGCAAAAAAATGTGACATTCTTATTGTCATTGGCCTTTAACTGAAACTCAATTCTTAAATTATGTGTGTGAATTTGGCAACATTCCTTCCTTAGAGTTTTTTAAATTACCCAATTGGCATTGAGGGAAAGCAACAACAATGCTTTCGAGATTATGGTGACACACCTATTTTTCAGAGAAAGGTTGTATAAACTGTTTATCTTTTCTTTATCTATAATAAACTATCTAAACTAAACTACACCTAGTTATTTAAACACTAAACTGACACAATCCCCATCGAATTGCTAGTGACAAACAAACCGACAACAAATAATTAATCCGACCTTAGCAACCTGACTTAATCAACAACACTGGTCCCTCTATTTCTCAAATTCCCATACCACCCTCGCCTTTTTCTCGGGACGTGACAATGTATTGGAGCGTTGCCTTACGTCTCCGAAATAAGCCCCCAATACATTTAATGGAAAGTTTGAACAGAAATTTTGTACAGTATACACTCAAAAAAGTTTTGCACGTAGAATTTAGTGCGTGTTAAAAAACGCACAACTAATCGTAGTGATGGCACCTGAAAGTATACGTTTTTGTTTTAAAATTCGACGTGGTTGTCGTAGCATTGAAAGAAACGATGTAACGCAGTAGTATACATCGGTGTGCGTTTGCAGACATTCGCCAATAGAGTGCGCCCGCACTCTCGTCCGCCGTGACATCGCATAATCAATCTTCGTGCAAAGCACTCAGAACCGCGCTGCGAGCGATGCTAGGTTTGGGTCGCGCACAAGAAAAGAGCGTGCGCGTCGTTTCCATACGCGGTGTTGTCATCAGCATGATGATTCGAAGTAACTCTCACTAATATCGTTCATGCGTTGTACTTTGAAACCGACGCCAAAGACATAATACTATACTGTGTAGACTTAGGCACTCATATTTACTTGAAAACTTTTTTCAGTCTATGGTAACAGTTTACTACAAATATAAGAAAAAAATTTTTAACGGTTAGCAGGTTAAAATGTTCAGGATTTGCTTTATATACATATACATTAACTTTCTTACCGTTGCTCCTGCTGCACCCCAAAGAGCACTCAAGATGTATTTCTTCTCATCATCTGCAATGTGTGGATGTTTCTCAGGATCTTCGTGAACCATCAGTAGAAATGCTATACACCAGACGGCCCCAACAGCACCGAACACGTAAAATATCGACGGCCAACCGCCAGAAAATCCATACTCAGAAAGGAGACCACTTAACGGCATTGAAATAACGGTCCCAAATTGTGCTCCTAAAAGGAAGGTTTTCATGAATTACTAATAATAGATTTCTGCTTGATTCAAGTATAATATGTATTACTGGATCAACGTTTCATTCCTGCTCATATTTTCCTACATTCAATATTTGTACTATGTCGTTCAAAAATATAAGGCCAACCGCTTTTCATTTGACGCATAAGTTCCTTTAATTTTGATCATTCTGATAATACAGTCCTTTCACTAAGAAGTGCGTCCTAGTATTCTTAGAAAAGTTTATCATGACGAATATGCTTCACATGAATACATTCTGTTAGATGGAAACAACGACGCAATCACCTTAATATGCCGTCCAAAGGCATGCTGTCGTCGAGCTTTTCTGCATAATCGTAGTGGAAGTGACCTCCAAATTTTGCGAATTTCGTCCGGCTTGGCCTACCAGACTTGCACAACTTGCTCAGGTGAGTGGGGTCATTGTCTTATTACAATATCCGCTCCCTGTTTTTTTTCCAAAGCAGTATTTGGCACTAGGAACCAACGCTCTCTTGTAGATATCACGCATTTTCTTAGGGAAAACAGAGAGTGGATATTGCAAGAATCCTGCTAGATGGAAACAAGGACGCAATCACCTTAATATGCCGTCCAAAGGCATGCAGTCGTCGAGCTTTTCTGCATAATCGAAGTGGAAGTGACCTCCAAATTTAGCGAATTTCGTCCCGCTTGGCCTACCAGACTTGCACAACTTGCTAAGGTGAGTGGGGTCATTGTCTTCTTGCATTATCCGCTCCCTGCTTTTCTTTCCAAAGCAGTATTTGGCACTGAGAACCAACGCTTTTTTGTAGATATCACGCATTTTCTCAGGGAAAACAGGGAGTGGATATTGCAAGAAGACAATGACCTTGAACACCGCAGCAAGTTGTGCACCGTCTGGAAGGAGCAAGCAGGAGTTAAAACGCTCGAGTGGCCCTCGCAGTCCCCGGACGCGAATCACATTGACATGACAGAAAAGGACGCGAGACAAGAGACACGCGAAAAACGAGCGGAAACATTGCTTCAATGTGGACACAGTAAATCAATGAACCATGAAGAAAGGCAGTGTTGAGATATGCTTCAACGCCATTTTCATCTTATGTTTTTATCTTTTGTAAAAAAAAAACACATGTAATAATTTAAGTTGGATACATTTTCTGTCCGTTGGAACGTTACCGAAACAAACAAATTTTGTCCGACCCCCCTTGAAAACACGCCATTGCATGCACGTGAAGCAAGCATAATGTGGCCGCTTCCAGCCCAGTGACTTTCGCTCATGCATCCTCCGCCGCCCCGCCAGAATGACATGAAACTTTTTCGCCCGCTACTTATACATTGCACCACTCAAGTGAGAATATGGAGGAAATTATCTTTATCTTGAAAAAAAAAATAAATAGTATCGCTGGACCACACAGTCTCCCTTCTGCAAAGTACGCTATTTCTTCCTTTCACTCATAATATAAAATTGTCAAGTACACCAAACATCCCCTATATGCTTCACGTGCTTGTTTTCAAAGAGGGTAAGACAAAAAGTAGTGTGTGTATGAAGGGTCTTCTTTACGCCCTCGATACACAATGTACTATTATATTCTTTTACGCAACTTGAATGTCACCTTTCGCGCTGGTGTTTATCCTATATTAAAAAGCAACTTTAGCAACCATAAGGTGATTTCTGGCTTAGCTTCATGTATAAGATTATAAGTCGTGATTATTTGAACTTGAGATTTTTTTTTCATAAGAAGCTTCATGAAAGTTTACCTACGCATGTGTACTTCGGTCTGTATACGATTGCCTTGACACATTTTTTTTTTAAAGAAGGCTTTTGATTAACATTTTATTTACATTTTGAAATTTTAATTTTCGACTTAGCCTTCGTTGTAGGTATTAGTCACAGTTCACTGTCTATAAATAATTTCCAGTAGGTCAAAATAATTTGAAAAATTATTTATTACACTGTGAACAAATTAATGAACAAAAGTTCTTTTAAGTATTGGGAATGTTTCGCTCGTTAAAATCCAGAGTTTTGTTATAAAATGTGAGAGAAATAAAAGTTGTATTACTATTAATTAAAAATAGATGCTATTTGGCATTAAAAAAAAAATTATTAACAAAATTCACAATTTGGCTATTCAGCAACGAATAGGCTTAATTTTTTTTAGGGAATCAACTGAGAATGTCTTTCCGATTACTTGTTTTCATAATGATTTGCGAGTTCCCGGAAACCATTAATTATTTAACAATTTTCATAAACAAATTTAGAGTTTGGCTATTTTTCAGTGAATAGGATGAATTTATTTACGGAATAAATCAAGAATATCTTGTTAATTATTTAAACACATTTACAATAATTATTAATTTTTTAAACAATGTTCTGAAACAAATTCCGACTATGGCTATATTCCAATGAATAGGCTCATTTTTTTAACGGAATGAACAAAGAATTTTTTTCCGGCGAGTGTTTGATATGATACTTTTCAAATTTAAAATAATAATTCATTATTTTTAAAAATTCCGAGTTTGGCTATTTTTCAACAAATAGGATCAATTTTTTTCAAAAGAATTAACTAAGAATATATTTGCGATGACTCTTTTCTATAGTGCTTTGCAAATTTCCACGAAATATAATTATTTAAACAATTTTCATAAACAAAATCCGAGTTTGGCTATTTTTCAACGAATAGGCTCAAGTTGTTCACAGAATCAAGAAGAATGTCTTTCCAATAATACTATACTTTGCAAATTTACAATAATTGTTAATTATTTTAACAAATTCAGAGTTTGGCTATTTTTCAACGAATAAGCTCAATTTTTTTACGGAATAAACCAGGAATGTCTTTCCGGTAATTCTTTGCTTTCATAAACAAATTTAGAGTTTGGCTACTTTCGAACGAACAAGCTCAATTCTTTTTCACGAAATTGAATAAGAATGGCTTGGCGATGACTCTTCACTATGATACCTTTCAAGTTGACGAGTGCTGATTATTTTAACAATATTTATGAACAAATAAATAGTTTGGCTATATTTCAACGAGTAAGTTCAAATTTTGTTTACGGAATCTTCTAAACATTTCTTTTCTATGACTGTTTGCTATAACGCTTCACAAATTGACAACAATTATTCATTGTTCAAACAACTAATTGTAATAACACCTTACTTGCTCACACATTTTATACCAAAACTTTGGACTTTAATGATCTAAATATTTTCAATCCCGAAAAGTAACTTTTGTTAATTAGTTTGTTTATAAAGTAATACACATGTTTTTAAAAATACTTTTTAACTATTAGAAATTATTTCTAGATAGTTTTAGCACAAACATGAGACCTTCTTTGATCAATCTGAAAATCTTCAATAAAATGGAACTTCTGAAAAGTTAAAAAAAGAGCAAACTTTGCTGTTAAATAAAAAATTGATTTCTTCACAGAAACTTTTTTGTCCCACTGTGCCACCTCAAACTAACACAGCAGAATGATTTCAAAAATTGAGAACAAAAATGTTCTCACATGTTAATCTCTTGGGAAACTTCAAGTGTATGGGGCGATGGGTAAGGGCGCAGCAAACCCATGGATGTATATTAGTAGAATAGTGGAACAGTTTTGACCAATGTTCCACTATTCTACTAATCTACTTCCATGGAACTTTTTCACTGATTAGAATTTAGAGAAACAGGTATGAATCTGGAATGACAAAGAGATAGAAAAGGATCGATGGGAATAGGCGAAGGATATATAAGTGGCGATTGAAAGTATGAGAACTATATTGGCAAATAAGAGGTCGAAGAAGATAGACGGGGATATGCGTGGGATATTCTGGCATGAAGAAATGGGAATTGGAAGAAATAGGCGTAAATCTGGATTTAAAAGGAAAATAAATTAAGGAGGAAGCGAATCAAACATGATGCATCCATTCGAGATGATACCTACCTACCGGAAATCTAGACGATTTCTAGATGATATATTCTAGGAGCACATCATCTAGAATTGACCCCTTTCTAGATGATACTAGACAAATGCTAGACTCAAAAGGGTCGCAGGTAAAACTTACTAGACGTCGCTAGATGAACTCTAGACGAACCCTTGACAAGGCGACCGTCATAAAATTGCCCTAGACGTTTGCTAGACGAGCTGAGTCTAGAAGGTATCTAGAAATGATCTAGATTTCCGGTAGGGCGCAATAAAAACTTACGGGTGTTGGTTAAATCCGACTTGGAATTTTTTTGTATAGGTACGGCACTGACTCAATATATATTTTTTCCCAAGTATTTGGGAACGGAAGAAAGAAGACTTGTCAAATATCCGGGGTTTTGCGAATCCTCGGATAAATAAAATTTAGAGGAATGAAGCCTTTTGCTGAGGCAATAATTTTTTTTTTAAATTATACATTTTTCAAAAGGGAAAAATCTTTGGATAGCAGAAGACAGCATTTGAACGGCGAGAAGCGTTCGAAAATTTATTTTTACATTTTCTTTCATGAGGGTGTAATGTAATCGTCCAAATTTTCGATCTCTGGTTTTTCACGGATCTTTACGTTTCGGCACTCACAGAGTCCGAAAATCATAACATTTTGTCGGTTTCTGTCTGCCTGTATGTATGTATTGTGACGTGGTATTCTGTACCACGCCCAGATTAAATAATTGTTCACGCCCATTCAAAATAAATTCAATTTTAAATTCAGAAAGATACTACCTGGTCGAGCACGGAGTCCGATTAAGAGCTGTCATTTGACAGGAGCCTCGAGAGGGATGGCCTGTTGCCATAAGCAAACCCCTCGAGGCCTAGGGATTGTAACCTCGCTGCTCCGAACCGTCGCCAGACTGGGGTTTAACATTCATTTTAAAATGACAACACTAATTTCGTCGAACTTTATTTTTACTCTGTTTATAAGGCACTCTCAGGGCCGGCTTGGCCGGCTGTCACCTGTCACCTGTCACCACCCACAACAGCAAACAACACGACTAGGCAGTCGTGATCTACTCACACACACTTCACGAACACAACACTCTCGCTTTCTCTCTCTCACATACACTGGTGGGAAGAAGGACACTCCGATAAAATGTGGTATCGCGGGAGCGATGCCATGCACTCGTCACGTGGAAAGTTATCACCGGCTGTTATGCTCCGAACTTTCGAAACACTAGCAGCCGATAGTTTTGAGCGCGCACTGCGTATAGAAGGTGTGCGGGAATAGTGTTTGCGTCGCACCCGCGGCGCAGGTTAGTGAAGTGACTCGCCATAGACTATAGGCTGGGCGAGCGAATGCACTAGATAAAATGGCGAGTCACTGTAGGACACTCAAATGAATTCGCCTTCACGCATCGTCGCTAAGGGTAGTTGCGGGTCTGTGTACGCAACCCATGGCTTACGCGCCAAATTCTGTAGTCGGCGTTCTCTCGTTCACTCTGTGTTCGGCCATAGTACGTACCACGTGTATTGGAAGCATATAAGCTTAAGTGTATCCGCACGATTGCCAGGATTGATTGGGCGTGAAGCCGGTATAAATTTGGGATATCAGTCGCTGTTGAAAGGACGGTTTAACCTTGCTTGGGCGTAACGCCTATAATTTGACTCGATAACCGCAAGGAAGGATAGGAAGCTTCTAAGGTATGTGTACTCATTCTCGCCTTCTTAAGTGAACCAAGTGTAGCCTAGATTCAGTGTGGTGGGGTAAGCGTGTAATTTGAGAATGCCTTAAGCTAAAGTTTAAATTCATAGATTGAGATATGTCGAATCAGTGGGGAAGAGAAGTGGACATTCGATCATCCAAGATGGCGGTCACCTTCAGTGACCTTTTGTGTCGGTACTAGGCCGCCATGTTGGAGGGTCGTGAATGAATAATTCGAACATTTGAAACGAATAAGTTAGAAGCATAAATATTATAATTAGGAGTCTGTGCGGTAGGAAGCATTAGGCATTCAATCATCTAAGATGGCGGTAACCTCAAACGACCTTTCGTGTCGGAAATGGACCACCATGTTGGACGGTCGTTAGTGGGCAAATCCAATAAGGGATTTAGCTGGGTAAATAATAATTTCCAGTTCGTGTAGTAGTAAGCATAATTTCGAAATTGATCATCCAAACTGGTGGCTACCTCACATGACCGTTCGTGTCATTCATGGACCACCATGTTGGAGGATCGTTGATTCTCTGGTTGCATAATCGCGTCAATATCGATCATCCAAAATGGTGGCAACCGTTCAGGACCTTTTTTGTCGTTCATGGACCACCAGTTTGGAGGGTCGTTGACTCTCAACCCACATCATTCTTTTGACTATCGATATTCCAAAATGGCGGCAATCGTTCATGAC
>CAKNWT010045269.1:0-10885 GCA_932066315.1 Andricus coriarius | reverse complement strand
CCCGGTGGCACTTTTTTTTCGAATAAAAAAATTAGGGATTTTTTTTCACCGAGAATGGAAACTTTGAGGGGCGGTGAGGGGGGGACTTGCCTTGGAGTTCGAAACGCGTTTTTTGGACCGCCCTACTGTGTCCGTATAATTTTGAACGTGCACAGTTTGACGTTTTGGTATCGATGAGCACAGTTGGGCACGTGCAAAGATGCTGCGTCCAATGTAACATGGAGCGCGCGGCACGGCGCGGCGGCTCGGCAGAGGCGCGACGTCATGCTAGCGAATTCAAACGTGATACACACGTGAGTATTAAAACAGACAGCGGGTAGACGGCAGGTGTAGTCGTTCCACATTCCAGTCTCGTGCGTCGACGATCGAGCCTTATTTGACAGTCCACTCGACTGGATGTATGCGTTTATGATTTATGTTTCGAACATGCGGATGTCCAAACGAATCACAATCAACACCGAAATCTTTAACGAACAAACTTTAACGATATTCTCTTTCAAATGCATTCCTTTTCAGACCTTTTTTCCTCATTGTAATTCACGATCAGTGCAACGAAATAAATTTACTTTGACATCACATGTATAGAGTAATAATATCCCGTTGCTGATCAAATCCGAGATCAAATATTAATTAGTGTAGGGTAATTAAGCAACTACTGTACGAAACAATCATTTGATTAATTTCAATTATATACACAGACTTACCGACTCGGGTGAGTCGCGGACGCTAAGTCATTTCGAGCGCGGCTAGCACTCGGGTGGGTGACCATTTTTGATGTACGCCTGGGTCGTGTATTCCGCCGAGGATGAATGTGAAAAGCGACTATACTCGGCAAGATCGTTTTCTTCAGTTTTCCTCTCCCCTGGCCAAACTTCCAGGCAAATAGTCCAGCGATAATAATAATTATATCACACGGACTAAACTTGATGTTAAGAAAATCTGATGAACCCTTTGTCCATTTACTGACCTTATTTTGACCCGTAATTTCTGAATAGTGTGCTTGACCTGCATTTTAATTTGAATTTCAGGAGTACGACAGCCTGATGACGGAATGGCAGGCTGCTGGAAGACGGCTAGCCCTCGAAATGTCAGAACTTAAAGAATGCACAAGCCTGTCCGGAAGTCTGACATCCCTCAGTCGACTCCTTGCAGACCCCACATCACGAAGAACCGCCAGAGATGCCGACGTGGCAATGGTTTCCCTCGAGGAACGCGCTGTCCCACTCTTACATGTGGACAACGTCAGGTGAGCTCAATTTTTAAGTCTTCAGAAGAAATTAAGTTCGAAACTCATTTCTTTATTCACGATGACACAATTTGTCTCACAAGTAATCTTACTATCAAGAACATGATTTCATCAACAGGTGCATCCAATTTCCAACGCTTTCCAAATGCAGGGTGACTGCACCGGGAATTTTTTTAAACCGGGGTTCCGCATTCGATTTTTTTTTAATTCTCTTTGGGTTACGTATTTAAAAACAATAAATTGTTAAATTTTGCAAGATTGAATTTGAAAATTTAAATATCCCGGAAAAAGAAAAAATAACCGCGATTTTTTATTTAAGTCTTGATTGTCCGCCTTCTAATTGGAAGCACACTGCTATCATTAATTCGAAACTTTATTTAAAAAGCGCTAAACGATCAAAAGCACAAGTTATTAATTCAGATTTCCTAGAAGAGGACATCCTGGATACACAATGCGAAACCTTACTTTGTCTACTCTCAAAGAAAGACTTTGGACGAACTAAAAAGTTCGCGAAACTCGAACGAGAGATCTTGACTGTGCTTATTGTTAGAGCCGGTATAAAAAGCAAGAAGTAAAAGTGGAGAGTTCTCGTTCCATTTAACCCTAAAGAATGGGTTCTGTCATTTTATGATATATGTAAATAAGAATAAGACCTTTCCACAGTCTATTTATGATCAGTCTACCTTGAACAAAAACTACCCGCGTTTTTCATCAAAGTCTTTTTTTCAGGCCCGAAATTCTCGTTTTCTATCGAGCTGATCGATTAAGGAGCTGATCATCATCTTCTTTAATTATGAGAACGAATTTTGTTCACCTTCTCAGTTTGGTGCATGTCAATATTTGTTGATTAAATAAAAGCCTAAAAGATCATCAATGGGTGTGAAAGTCTTTACTTTCTTTTATTTTTTTAAATCCAAAAGAAGCCTCAACTCTTGTGTGTCTATTAATTTTTCTTAATCTTTGCCATATTTTTTGTAGACTGTCCCTGGAAAAGTCACAAAGATTATTAGAGGAATTAGGAACTGCCGCTTCGAGATTGGAATCGTCTTTTGAATCCCGACGAGCAACCATCAGAAATCTTGCGGTCCTGCGTAGCATTGAAGATCAAGCCCGAGAGGTAAGTCAGATAATTTTCTTTAGGGGAAAACATTGAGGGAAAAATCTTCCCACGTCCTTTATTTTTCATGGAATTAGCAAAGAGCTGAATGACTTCACGTTTGACTATAATGCAGGGTGGCTAAAGGTCGGGGAAAGAAATGAATGTCTGGGAAAACCTGAAAGAGTCCAGGAATTTTCGATAAAATGAATGAAATTAGATGTAGCAAAGAAAATGTATTAATAACATGTAAGTCCTACAAACGTATAATTTTATAATTTTTTGTTTGAGAATTTATTTTGTGGTTAAAAGTTTTATTATTCAGGTGAAAATTTGGCTATTTTGTTGCAAATTTTATTATTAAATCAGTGTGGCCACTCAACCGGGAGAACCCGGAGAAACTTGCACCGGGACAAAACCGGGATATAGCCGAGAGAAAAATATTAAACCGGGAGATTTCCCGTATTTCATCATTCGCGCATTTTGTAAATTTTGAGTAAAAATGATTTTTTTAAGAGCCATCCCATTTTTTAGTAAAAAAAATCTATCCAGTCTTTTTGAATGTCGCTTGATACTATATTATATGATACTTATCAATAATATATTTATCGTCTTTAAAATGTCTATAATTTTAATTTAAAATTCTGGTTTTGAATGCGCAATTCTAAAAGTTGAATCTTTAAGTACTCGAAACTAAAGAATTTTCTTAAATTATTTTTTAGATTAATTTTTTTAAATTTAGAATTTTAAATCTCACAATATTTTAGATTCAAATTCAAATATTCAAAATGTCAGGACGATTTCGCAATTAAATATTTCAAAATTTCATATTAAAAGCCGTGATAGTTTTGAATTTCATCATTTTAAATGTAAATATAAAGCAATTTCGAATTTAAAAGCTTAAATTTGTACGATTTCAAACATTGCATTCATATTATAGCAAACTTGTTTTTTACTATTTTTTTATTTTTAATGTAATATCTTAAAATTGACCAATTTTTAGTTAAAGATTTAAACAAACATTAATTTCAAATTGAAAAATATTTTATTAGAAAATTTCAAGTATGTATAATAATTCTAAAGGAAGATTTGAAATTAAAAAATTAAAAATTGAGTTTAAAAAAAACTAGATAAAAATTAAACTTTGTGAAATTTATACATCAGTATTTAAATAATTTCGGAAATTTTAAATGGTTTCAATTTTAAAGTTCTGAATTTTCATGTTGAACGATAAATATTTTATTTTTCCCTTTCATACGTTTTAATTTTGCAATTTAACTTTAATTGGTTGAATTTTGGAAAATATAATCAGCAATTTAAAAGTTATTAATTTTTTTAACGATTTCAATTTACTTAAAATAATTGAAATTTAAAAGCGTTTGAGTATTAAAAAGTGATAACATCACAATTTTTGGTAATTACCATTTTTTTCAGCGTAGACATTTTTTCATTTTTAGTGTTTCCAATTTAAAATTAATATTTATTTTTAACGTTTTTTAAAAAAAAAATCAATTCATTTTTTGACTTTAGACAAATTTGTCTCATCACGTTTAATTTTAAATTATAATTTTGTTATGTAATAACAAATTAAAATTCTAGAATTTCAGAAGCTTTGACTTTGAAAGATTCAATTTAGTTTTAAATTTCAAATTGTCAAATTTTAATTGCTCTAAATTTAAAATAATTGAAATTCAAAAGTTTTTAATTTTTTAATTTTGAACGCTTTTAATTAAAAATAATACAATTTCAATTCCTCTGAATTTTAAATGATCTATTCTCCAAAATTCGAATCTTAAAATATTCAATTTTTAACGTTTTGATATTGTATTAGTTTCGAAATTTTCATTCGAAATAATTAAATTTCGCGATTCTTCAATTTAAAAAAATGTTTAATTTTTAGCACTTCGACTTAGAAATTACACAATATCATTCAACTCCTTTTTCTAATTAAATGGTCCACGTTTTCAGTTAGAAATTATTAATTATTAATTATTGTTTAAAAAATGTTTAAAACATAATATTGAAAAATTGGTTTAATAAAGATATTTAAATTGCTTATATGATTCAAAGTCAACAGATTTCTTGCAAAAAAGTTTGCTGATGCTTATCGAGTATTTATTTTTTCCAAACCGGGAGAAATCACGAATATTTACCAGGAGAACCGGGAGAAAACCGAGAGACAACAATTTTAAAAATAGTGGCCACCCTGTAAATGGAAAATGTTGTTATTTTGTTGAAAATTAAAGAACTTTGTCAAAAATATTATTTTCTGTAAAAAAATCAACTATTTTCTTGAAATATTACTTTTTTTATTGAAAATGGATCATTTTTGGTTTAAAAATTAAACTATTTTGTAGAAAATTCGTCTTTTCGGCATGAAAATTCAAGATTTTTGATCCGTTTTTTTTTCTTTTTGATTGTAAAACCTTTCTTGGCTGAAGATTATACTATTCTGTTGAAAATTCGTCTTTTTGGTATAAAAATTAATATGTTATCGTAGAAATTTCATATTTTTTGGCTGAAAATGAAACTGTTTGGTTGAAAATTTATTCATTTTGGTTGAGGATTCAACTATTTTCTTGAAAAATCGTCTTTTTGGTTGAATTGAACTTTTTTGGTCAGACTTAAAATATTTTTCGGTTGAAATCTCAACTATTTAATTTTTTATTGGAAATTCATGTTTTTTGGTAGAAACTTTAACTGCATAACTGAAAGTGGAACTATCTTGTTAAAAATTTATTTTTTTGGTTGATTTTTCATCATTTTAGTTTAAAAGCTTTACTTGATAATTCAACTGTTTGGTTAAAAATTTATGCAAGTTGAAAATTTATCTTTTCGTTTTAAATTCATGTACTTTGTTCAAAATTTGTTATTTTTGTTAGAAAATTAATCTTTTTTGTTGAAAATTCATATTTTTGGGTCTTAACCAAAAACCTCGCTTAAATTCAATCGGTCAAGGGTATCTCCACTCTGAGCGCCAGAAAGCTATAACCAGTTATTTGATCCGGGCCATCAATTGATAACGGCCAGAGAAAATGAAAAATTGGCCAAGAAAAAGTCAGGAAACTTCAAAATTTGGATGTTGTAGCAACCCTGAAATAGCTCTTTTTGTATCTAAAGGCGTAAGTATTCTGACTGACATACCCTGAACAATTCATGGGAAAGCAAATCGTTTTGCCTTATGTGCAACGACCGTGTCCTTGAACCAAAAGATCCTTCACTTCGCGACGTGGGCTCATTATTCCACGTATGCACTTAGCTCCATACAGAGAGGCTCCCAACTTTCCTGGCGACGATAACTTTAGAAATGCACTATTTCATTTTCATTTCGTGGTCAATTACGAGTCGGCGTTTTTCTCTTAATCCGGATTGATAATAAAGCACAAAGCCTTGAATTTTTCATTGTCGGAACGATTGATCCCGCGAGAAGGAGATTTTTCTAAACAGTTGAAATTTATTGTTCTTTCGACAAGGAGAATTTTACGACTGCTTTGTCTGATTCTCATAAAATTTGCATCCTTGGTTGTAATTACTTCGCTTTTAGTGTAAGTAAAACATTGTTTCATCATTATTAAAAACAAGTCAGAATCGCGGAATGCCATAAAGTCCCTAGAGAATATTATACTGTCACGAATAAATATACTAGCGAAAGCTGAGATGTGAATCAATCTTGGTGAAATTGGATTGCTTCTTTAAGAGAAATAGAATCTATCTTGTTTTGAAATCAAACATTTTCTTATCATAAAGTGTAACAGATTTCATTTCTGTCTAGAAACAATCCAATCTCAAATAGACAGATTCACATTCCGGCTTTCGCAGTAAGATTTAGATGCGGCTGGAGTGATTTTATAGCATTCTATTGTAATAGATTGTAGATCAAAGTCTTACAGGGGACTTGCCTAACTTGGTTCTTGATTATAAGAAAACAGGTTTATAATACCTGTTACGAGTCCTTATCAATACTAACCGTTTCATTATTATACTCACTGTACCAGTTCGTTAGTGCCAAAGGTGACATGTTCTTGACATGGTGTCCGTTTAACAATTTACTGTTACAATACTCATTCCGATAGACTCTGTTGACTAATTTACGACATCTCATAAAATCTGTAGTGACCTCACTTACATTTTTTGTTGTCAAGAATTTTTTGTTCGGAAAAGAAATGATATTGTTCTGAATAATTCAGGGCCGTCGACGACTAATCATCTTGGCAGTTTCTTGGCATGACGAGACAATATTCTTCTAAACAAAGTATGACTAAACTGCAGAGTGCAGACATGAGTAAAATTTCTCAGCGTTAACGTCTTGATTAATAACTCATTCAACCAGTAAACGTCAGAGGGTGTTTTTTATCATTTGATAGTGTAATATTTTAATCAGAACATAAGTCATTTGTTAGCGCCTTGTGATCAGAGGTCGTTACCATGACTTTCCATCGGAATATCATAGACATAGAGAGTTGTAACAACGGGATTTCTTGTTTGGCCCATTGGCGGGCAATAAAAGTCTCTATCTCTTGCTTAACGTACCGTTAAACTATCACTAAATGACACTGAGGACAAGTCGTTTGCCCGAGGTCTTCCCAATGCCTTCGTCTTGTACCTGTGCCTGTGCCTGTACTTATAGTTTGACTGCGTTTTCTCGTGGTACAGCTGAGCGTCATCATCGACTCGTTCGCATCAATCTTGCGCCGCGGCGGGCAAGCGCTGATTTGACTCCGCCTTCCGTCAATCCGGATCCCATGATTTTCCGCGACGTAACCGAAGACCCATAACCTCGTTCTGCCCCTTGCCTTAAGCAACCTTTCGCGGTGTCGACCTCCTTTATATCGAACCACGTCATTGACCTCAACCTTCCAGATCTTCGAGATGCAACTTTGTCCAGTTTAAAGTCACGTAATAACTAGGGTAGTTCGAAAAACCTCAACTTTAAAAAAATTATGGTGCACCTTGATGTTTCTTTCTTCTAGACCTAAATGATTTTGAACCACAATTTATAAACCACAATAATATTAACAAGTGACCAACAGTATGAAAAATACACAAACTACATTTTTTGTCATCAAACTTGCCAATAGAGCCCTATTCCTCTTTGTTATTATTATTAATTTTTTAAAGAGTTCTTATATTCGGTAATAGTGCGGACTATTACAGGATGTCAAGGGACAAGAGGTTTTATCTCAGCTGTTACTATTAATAAAAAACTTTTCTTTCTTACTGCATACGTTCAAAGGTTATTTTTCTAATACATGACATTCCCACGAACCAAACCGTCAACTTTTTCAATCTTGAAATTTTTATATTTTTTATCAAATAAACCTATGGCCAGCGCTACTCCGGTTTACAGTAATCTTTTTTCATGGTTCAGAAAAAAACCAAAGACTACCGTATTTTTTTTAAGTTCTTTTCTGTCAACGACCCTAGTAATAACCCTTCAATAAGGTTCAATTTCAGGAGAATTGAATAGATTTTTGAAAAGTTCAAGAAATTCTAAAGATTTCCAAGTGATTACAAGAGATAAGTTGGAATTTAAGGATATTCTAAGAGATTTAAAAATATTTCGAAGAAATTTTAAAATGATTTGATGTGTTTTAAAGAGATTTTGAAGGATTTAAAAATATATTTCATGGATTTTAAGGATTTTTTTTGCATGTTTTAACTATTTCGATAGATTGGAAATATTACAAGCTACTTTGAAATAATTTAAAAGGTTCAAAATGTTGCAGGGAATTTTAAAGGTTTCAAAGAACTTGAAGGCATTTCAAGGAATATTAAAGAATTTCATGGGGTTTCAAATTATTCCAATTTTAAGGGATTGGATGAGATTTCAAACTATTTCAAGTGATTCCAAGGTATTTCAAGAAATTTCAAGCGATTTCAGAAGAGTAGCAAATATCAAAGAAATTCCATCGAGTATCAAAATATTTTATAGGATTTCAAGTAATGTTAAAGATTTCAAGTAATTTTAGAGGATTTCAAATTATTTCAAGTAATGACACCTGAAACAAAGACCTTGGACATAACAATTTTGTGAGGCTATTCACTTGGGGTGATCGCTAGAGAGATTGATCGGCAACCTGGGTCGGAGCAGTGTTGTTGAACGAACGTGTCATTTAAATAAATAACACGAGCATTCTAGATCAATCTAAAAAATCTACACCCCCTACCTCACAGTACTTCTTTCCTCACCGAGCAAGTCACGCCTACCCCGAAAGGGAAATGGCTTAATGGTATAATAATAATAATAATTCCAATATATTTCAGGGGATTGGAAAAGATTTAGATTAATATTAACAGGTCTTAAGAGATTTCAAGACATTTTATAGAATTTCATAGAATTTTAAATTATTTCAAGAGATTACAAGGGATTTTTAGGGATTATAACGGATTATAAAGGATTTAAAACTATTTCAAGTGATTCCAAGGTATTTCAAGGGGTTTAAAGATATTTCGAATATATTTCTAAAGATTTACAAACATTTCAAGGTATTTTAAAAAATTTTAAGAGATACAAGGATTTCAAGCGATTTCAAACGAATAGAAATAAAGAAGGGAATTCTGAGGCATTTAAAAAGATTTTAGGAAATTTTAATTTGAAAGGATGTCATGGGATTTCAGATTATTATAAGGATTTCCAAGCGACATTAAGGGATTTCAAGAAATTCCAATAAATTTCAAATCATCAAGGGATTTTTTAAATTTTCAAACATTTCAAGAGATTTCAAGGTATTTCAAGAGATATCATAGGATCTCAAATTTTGCAAACTACTTTAAAAAAATACGAAATAATTATAAATATTTCAAGTGATTTAAAAATCTTATGTGAAAGAATTGTAAAGGATTTCATGGGAATTTAAGGGGATATTATGAAATTTTAGCCTATTATATATAATTTCAATATATTTGGCATATTTCAATCTATTTAAAAAAAAATCAAAAGTTTCCAAATATTTCAGGGTATTTAAAAGGTTTCAAGGAATTTTAAAGGAGATACCGAAGGATCTCATGGAACTTCAAAGATTTCAAGGGATTAAAAAAGAATATTAAAAAATTCAAAATATTGCAAGTGATTTCTCAATATTTTATGTACTTCAAGGATTTCCACATATGAGTACTCTGGAATTAAAAGTTAATAGAATTGTAAAAAATGAATACACTCTAATTTATTATTTATCATTTAAGGTGAAAGTCCCAGTAATCTTTACGATCCCAATAATCGTGAAACTTGGTTTTAATTTAAATACATTGTTAAAAAATATTGTTTTTCGAAATAATATTTTCGATAAAAAATATTTGAAAATCCTACATTGGTCTTTTTTATTAAAAATCCTGTTATATTTTTGCCTTAGAAACTCACGTCCCATATCTTACAATTGCACTGGGAATCCCATTTAAGTGCGGTTTCAGGCATGGTCCTAAATGACCTTCCCTCAAGTCGAGCATAACATTCGCTCGTTCCGAACGTGAACAGGCAGGGCCGCAATAATATTTTTTATTTTTAAGCATGACGCAACCCGATGCAACTAATGCGCTGAGGGCGGCCCTCGTGGTGCTTGTCACGCTTGATTGAGCACAGCCTCTCTTTCGGCCTCGCGGCTCCTCTCACCACGAAACCGCCGAAGCTGAAATGCTAGGAATGACTTAAATGGGAGGTACTTAAATGGGATTCCCAGTATAAAAAGAACTTTGTCTAACACATTTTCAATTATTTTCTTATTTGAAACTACGCAATAAAAAGAAGAAATTCACATTTATTGTATTTTTATAGACCTGCTTCGTTTTATTCCCGTGCCGGTAGATGCAATTACACTATAAGTAAGGAATTCCATTATTGCCAACTTCAAATCTGCATCAGTGCTTTACTGAAATAAAAAAACGTTTTCTGTGGGAGTAACGCACTAACGCTTATTTTAATCCAAATGGAAATCTTGCGGCCGTATCCATTATCCAACTCTTCTAAGAAGGTAACTCTTTCAAGAAACACGTTTGATGCATTTCTATAATAGCACCATCACTCGGTCATGCATCCTTCAATAATTTACAACAAATTGAGCGATTAGACATCGATTAGATCGACATTCACAAATTGCGTGAAAGTCGTATTGATGAAAAAGAACATTCTTTTACCTCATTATATCGCTTCATAAACTTCTTTTCTATTTTTACCTTAAAACTCTATGACATGAACAGAAGAATTAATCTACAAATGTACCTAGCTAATACATTCTGTTCGAGGCATGAAGTTGGTTTCCAAAAATGATATTAATAATTGGAAACTTATAAGGTAATACGAATTTCTATGTTAAAATGATTACTTCGGGCAAATAATTTTTGAACAGCAAGAAAAAATCTGCCTCGGCTCGGATTTGAGCCGGGAACTCCACCATCCATGAGCGAAGCGTTGACGATTCATTAATCGTTTTAATATCGAAATTTGCATGACTTAAAAATTCAAAAACTCGGATGTTAACATCTTTATATATATATATTTGAAGATGAAAAATAAAAGGCTGAAGATTACTGGTCATAGTATTTTAATCCAT
>CAKNWT010045268.1:0-10232 GCA_932066315.1 Andricus coriarius | reverse complement strand
TTATTTAAGTAAAAATGTTTCACAAGCGACTTGAATATACACATCTCCAACTTACCGAGATCTACGCGTCAATCGACATTTTTCCTAAGTATTCGCGCATCGCAGTTCGCGCACGCATTTCTGCTAGCCCCGATGAATTTCAGATCGCACGACTGAAAATCATTCGAAAGTTAATATACCTATCAGTTGCTCATTGTATTACTTCATATTTCAGACAGAGACACGGGATTTAAGACCGATTTATAGTTGAATTTAATTGATTTACTTAATTTAAGTTAAAAATGAAATTCAGTTATTATTAAAATTCAGATTCTTGTATTACTGTGTAGGTAGCAGACGTCGACTGAAGCTGGCAACTTACTCTCTCACTTTTCCTACCTCAAAGTTTTTCCCCCCCCCTGGTCCGAACCCCCTCCCATAGCTTATTCCGAATTGACGCCACTTTCAAAATCCGCCCGGGTTACGCTAACCCAGTCCGTACCCTGAGGGTTAAGAACGTTGCAAGCAAAAACGAGTTAAAAAGGAAGAAGAATAACGAGGATTGTAGAGTATCTTATAATATAACAATATAATAGAATGGTAGATGAGATTGTAATCCATCGCTCTGTTGTATCGTCGTATTATAATATGCGATTCAATCCTCGTTATTCTTGTTTCTTTTTATATCGTTTTTGCTTGCACCGTTCTTATATCATTTTTGCTCCGACGACTTTTTTACTCCCGTGTTGCCTCTGTTGAGATTTGAAATGTTTACTACTGCAAGAACTCAACTCTCCCTATTCGTGTACCATGTTCACACAACGAAAATGATATTTTATGGTTTGAAAGAAAAATTCATTGTTTTGAATACTCATACAACAGAATAGTTTCCAGGACATTTTTCATTCATCTATTATTCACTGAAATCCTTGTGTTCCCTAAGATCAGGCCACCCTTTGGTCGTCGTAAAATACGAATGAACTTCGCTCCATATTCGAAGCACTCAAAGATTATATGGAATAAATTATGCTATAGCCTACCAAATAATTTTTTAGTTTGTTGTACGTTTACTCTCGACCTTTTTTTGTATTAAATAGCGAAGCAAGTCATGGAAATGAAGGTAAAAATAAAAGATGCCATAATTCTTTTGAAACGTTTCGGTCACTGTTTTGGACCTTTCATCAGTCAAACAAACATTTATTAAGTCTGTAAAAAACATACAAATAATTTAGAAAATATTTATAAAACAGAATAAATATGATATATAATCATGTTTTTTGCTTTCCCTGTTGGATTTTGACTTTGACTTTCTCTTCGATTTTTAACTTGTACCATGTATGTTGGTCTCTCTTTTTTCCTTATTGACCTACCGTTTTCTTCGTTGTTCTCAATATTTATTGCTTGTGATATAGATTTGAAATTGAGGGCCTGCTTTTATGAGACAACCCTTTTCTTTCTTTTACTTAAGAATTTACATTTTCATTCATTATTATTTATTCTGTTTCATAAATATTTTCTACATTATTTATATGTTTTTTACATGCGTAATAAAGGTTTTTTTTACTCATGAGGTTCCAAAACAGTGACCGAAACGTTTCAAAAGAATTATCGCATCTTTTATTTTGACCTTTATTTCCATGACTTGCTCCGCTACATAATTTTTTATTTTGTGATAAATTATAATGAAAAGTTTTAACTTTGACTGCCTTTTTTTTAAATTCCACAGAGCACATTGTCTCTAAAATTCAATAGAAAATTGAAAAAATATATATAATAGAATTGAGTGCGAGCTGAGAACGAAAATTAAGAGCATGAACTAGAGTCCTACGTTGCCAATCACATGGTTTATATTCAGCTGCTTCATAATTTTAAAAATGTCAATATTTAAACATAAATGTGTACTTGCGTCAACTGTTTTACTGTATATGAATAATTTACAGCATTATTATTAATATTTGTCAACAAAATATCAGTAATCATCATTTTTCCACAAGTTGACATACGACATGAAATGACATTGAGTGCCATTGACTGTAAGATTCATCAATTGAGCAACAGAGGTTAGCGTGTTTCCCTGTACGATTTTAACACCTTGGATGTTTCAGTTTAACATAAAAATATATTTAAGCCTAATATCTCAAAAAGATAGTAGATGAAGGAAGATTCTTTGAATACTTTAAGAATATTCATCAAATACGTATACTGTGTATACAAAACTACAATTCTATTGCATTTAAATTAATTAGGAGTTTACTTAATTATTTATACAAATAATCTTTGATGTTTCTGAAGACACTGAATTAAAATAAATGTTTTCAATGATTACTTGCAAATAAAATACAAGAAAATCTTCTTAAAAACGATATTGCTAATATTAAATTGTTGATAAATTAATTTTAGAAATTTGTGAGAATATTTGAAGTACATTCCTTTAGGTATTTGTTTAACACGCACTTTATGATCTCTTTTCTATTAATCTGTGGTCTCTGTTTTTTTCACATTTCGGGTGTAGAAACTTTTCTATGTCTCAGTACGCTTTTTGTCCCTGAACCAGAAAGTCGTGTTTCTTAAAATCAGTGGATATATTAAGAAAATGAAAAAAAATTTATTTTTTTCAACGTGAATAAAAAAAATTTTTTTTAGAAAGAATATATGACATCTTTTACTGGATTTAAGAAAAAATTACAAAAAAATAAGTTTTTATCATAGATTGAATTAGAAGTTTTCTTGAATTCGATTTCATGAGATATTTCAACCCGATTAACTGTCGAATTCTCAAGATTGCTTGATTTAGATTTTAATTGAAATTTGAAATTTCATTCAATTTTGTTTCTTTTAAGATACAATTAAGGCAGGGTCTGTTTACCACATATTCAATACATATAGATCAACCAGTGGTAGCAGATTTATATGAAAATTTTTATTTTTACTATTATTTTTTTGCAAAAAAAAAGCAAAAAAAATGAGATTTTTGATTTTTTTGTTTCGAATTGCCGCCATCTTTTTCCATGTAAATAAAAAAATATGCTACCACTGGTTGATGTATATGTATAGAATATGTCGTAAAAATTTCAGACCAATCGATTAGGTAGTTTCGGAGATTTTGTTAACAAGCGGTAAAAAACGTCATTTCGAGAAAGTGCCATTCAAATAAATATAGAGCGCATAAAATGAATTAAAAAAAATTTTTGATGTATTTTAAGAGTATATTTAATAAGCATAACAAACCCTACATCAATATCTTTTTTAATGTTTAATGTTTAATGTTTAATTCTCATTTTCAATTAATATAAGCATAACATATAAATATTCCCTATTAGTTTCCTATTAAAATTTCCCGGATGAGGACGCCTGAAAGGCCTCGAAACATGTTGGACCCAGTTAGTATAAAAAAGACGGATAAATAATAAAGAAATGAGAGAGAGGTAGTTTTGGATGTCTCTTTCTTTTTGTCTCTCTTTTTTTCAATTTTCATATATCTGTCTCTAAAGAGCCTTTTTACGATGTTTTTTGTAAACATATTTCTCTTCTTTTAACTCTTTTTGTGCAATCATTTTGCATAAATTGAATTTCTTGAGTATTTGTTTTTTTGTAAAACAGTTTTTTG
Organism: Andricus coriarius; assembly: GCA_932066315.1. Classification (NCBI taxonomy): domain Eukaryota; kingdom Metazoa; phylum Arthropoda; class Insecta; order Hymenoptera; family Cynipidae; genus Andricus; species Andricus coriarius. Next base: position 6,646 of record CAKNWT010045268.1, on the reverse strand, counting down.
AAGAACATATTTCTTTTTAAGCATTCTTGTGCAATTTCGTTGCGAAATTTGGTTTTTGAAAAGTTTCTGTTGATTTAGAAAATGTAATTTCAATTGTCTGTATGTTTGGCGGTATAATATCTTATACTTTAAACTTCTAAAACTGAAGATCCGTTTTGCTCCGCGTGGTTTCAAATATATAAGACCACGACTTTCTGGCGCATTTGAATTGTTATTTTGTTTAAATAGTGCAATTTTATACGTTTTTAATTGGGCATGTAACTCAGAACAGGGCCTTAGAGCCCTAGCTAAAATCGAAATAAGGGCATGTACCAAACTGTCACGTGACCTATTCTTTTAAACGAACTTACTCATAAACTAGTAAGTCGAATGGATTTTCTATACCAGGCAAACTCTCGTCTTTCTTGCCTTTATGTCTGTCTGGTATGGAAAATTCATTCGACTTATTAGTTTATGAGCAAGTTCGTTTAAAAGAATAGGTCACGTGACAATCCGGTACATGCCCATAAGGCCGTGTAACATTGTAACGAGTGGGCCACCCACATTTTTTTCGCCATCCTCCTGTCCACCATGAAATGAGAATATCGATGTATCTACTCCTAAAATTGTATTAATAGAGAAGAATTATTTTGGAAAAAATGTATAATTATAAGAAATTTTAAGTAGATAAGCGTGCCTTGGTGTCTCTTATTCACATACTATTCACAATATTCCCATACCATATTCATATACTGTGCTGCAATTTTGCGAAATGATTCAAAATATATAGTGCACATCTGTCTCGCCCACTCCAGTTTTTATTTTGTTTAAATCGTGCAATGTTATTATTTTTAACTCTAAATTTAGCTGAAATTTAAACAAACAAAAAACTTCAGAGAGCCAGACAGACGTGTCCTTGTATATATTTTGGACCCTTTTCCTAAATTTGAGAACAGGTATATCCATTTTTCTAACTATAAAGCCGCCGAATATAATAACAGGTGACTGGTCATGTGACGGACTTTCACAGGCTTTTAAAGCTTACTCATCTAAAAAATGGTTGAGATAAATAACATAATAAATCAGATAATAAAAAAGTACGCATATTGTAATTTATAAAATAATATTTACTAGTTTTTTTTATAGAAAATTGTCTGTTGCAACAATCAGTAAACTTACGAAGATTGTTCATTGTAATCAAAAAAAATTATTTTTAAGCCAAGAAAATTCAACAGTAATTATTACAATATCGCTTTGCAGAAAATTGGTAAGGACTGCAACAAAAATTACAGCTGAATGCAGTGAATCTCTTGCATGATGAAGTATGAAGTGGGACAAGGAGATTTCATAATAACGAAAGACATTACTTCCATTCTAAATGACCTACTGTACCTTCAGCATGAGGAATTCTTGAATACTGCAAGAGGAATTTTTTAAATTATGCCTTAAAAATTTTCAAACTCATTTGAAATTTCTATTAAAATCAGTAAATTGGTATCAATTATATTATACATATATATATTCTGTATACATTTTTGCATAATTATTTAAGTCAATTTTTCAAACAACTTTTTTTGTATGAGTTTGTAAAATATTTTGTGATCTCTTCTAAAAAATCAAATAACAAAACCTGTTTCATAAATCAACGTTATTTTTTCCGAAATTTTGAATTTTCTTGCACAATCCAATTTTTAAATCTTAAAATTAGTTCTCATATTCAATCTTTTTCAAAAACTATTTTTGCAACACTTTTGACTAAACTTGAAAAAGATAGGAATAAAAAAGATATCTGTTGTAATACCAAATAGGCGTAAGATATAATAATATAATAATTGTAAATACTTTCTTATTTATTATATTATATATAATTTGTACATTCAGAATGAATTATTTCTTTCAAAATTGGAACGATTAAATAAACTGCTTATAAGTGATGGAAGGGAGAGTGGAAAGAGAGGGAGTAGCATATAGAAGAGAACAAAACTGATTTCGTAGACGTGTTGCATTTCAAGTATTATCCAGATGCAGAGTCTTTGAGAAGAATATTAATTTTGTATACAAAGATGATGATATTTCTGGTGCTTGTGATTGTGGTATTAATATTTTATCACTGTTATATACATTATGGCCGACGGGGGAGAATTATAAATAAAATTCCAGGACCCAAAAACTTTCCTATTTTTGGCAGTGTTATTGGATACATGCTTCCTACCGGTATGAAATTTATTAATTATTTTGTATTTTTTTCCGAACGTTTAATTTAATAAATAGACCTTAAGGTACCTGCATTTTCCTCTGTAAAACTTATATTTTTTACAGTTTAAATATTATATAATTTGAATATTGTGAAAATTGTTTCTTTTCTTGCTCCTGACTCTTAAGAAGGTAAACTTTTGGTGCCAAGGTCTCAAAAATAGACACAGTTTTTTATCTGGAACAAATTTTATAGGACACGAAGCAAAAAAATGTGTCTTTTTATCATTTGTTTTTAAACACATGAGTAAAGTGACATAAATTTTCCTTTCATATAATAACTCTCGGATCTATGATTATTTAAACATTTGTCACAAAGATCAAACACTGGGATTTCTTGCAAAAGAATTCGCTTAGTGTAATATAAAAGTGTCTACTCTGATGCTATTTTTTTCATCATTTGAACAGATTAAGCTTTCTTTTACAGGAAAGATTGTATAAGGAAGAAAATTGCGTAAATGTTAGAAAAAAGTTGAAAAATTAAAACCTTCTTCAAACGAAAACTGATATTTCTTTGTGCAAATTTAAATTTGATCAGTAACTTTCTATTTCTTTTTAAAAATAATTCTTTTATAGATAAACTATGGATTGCACAAAGAATAGTTAATGCCCATTATTATCCCATTAATAAAGTTTGGCTTGGAGGGACGCCTGTAATCAGTATTTACCATCCAGACGATGCACAGGTGAAACCCTATTTCAATTATTCATCTCAAGTACAAAACAAGACTTTTTAAATAATTTTTTGTATCTAATCATTTAATCTTGTTTCAGCTGTTACTTAGCAGCACAAAACATATTGAAAAAAGTATGCTCTATAAATTCCTGCATCCTTGGCTAGGCTCTGGCTTGTTGACTACCTCTGGTATGATACGCTTATTTGCCAAAATTATATTGTAGACAGTGTAAAAAAATGAAGAGACATGTTCGTTAATTTTTGTACAGGAGAAGATACATACATCTTTTTAATCTTATGGTTTCATCTTTCAGGTGATAAATGGCACAAACGTCGAAAAATGTTAACACCAGCCTTCCATTTTGGGATTCTACAAGGATTCGTAGAAGTTTTTGTAGAGCAAGGAGAACATTTAGTCAATCGTTTAAAAGCCAAGGGGGATTTAGTAATTGAAGACATTGTGCCGCTGTTAACAGAATGTGCATTACATTCAATATGCCGTAAGGATAAATTTATTATAATTATTTATTTTTTACTTATTCATAATAATAGTGCTTATTTGATAATATTATAATTGCAATTTTAATTTATAACTTTAAAATAAGGATCCACAAGATTTTTATTTAAAAAATAAATTCTTCTACTAAAGTAACAAGCTAATCATATCATTTTTTTATAGAAACTGCCATGGGCACCTCTTTACAGGAAATAGATACTCAAAATTTGTATGGAACTGCCATTCGAGAAGTTTCCGATAACTTATTTTTTAGGTACTTAATTTCTTTTGTTCACAATAATTATAATTTTTACATTCCTAAAGACAAAAGCTGAATAGAAAATATCGAAATGGGTATCAGAATTTGTTTCGAATGTATTCGTTATGCTACACCACCGATTATTTAAATTGAAAAGATTTAATACAATTTGATAAATTCGATATATGTAAGTTATTGGAAAGAAGAGAATTCTGTCTAAACGTTGTGATCTTTTCTTTCTAAAAGGGCATTGAGACCATGGCTTCACTTTGACTGGATATTCAATTTAACACCGACAGGAATAAGACAGCAAAAAGTTTTGAAAATTCTTCACGGATTTTCTAACAACGTAGGTTTGTTTGTTTTATAAAAATTTAAGGATAAAACAGATAAACTATAATATTTCATTGTAGATTATAAAAAACCGAAAGAAGAATCACGAACGAACGTCACACGAAAATGAAAAAAATTCTCTACTGACGAAAAACGATTTAGGAGATGACAAGTTTGGTAAGTTTTGGGCGAGAAATAAGTAAATAAAAGTATTAAGTTAATTTTTTATTTAAGAATTCTCCATTATAATTTTTTAATTTAAGAAAAATTTGGTTTCCAGAGCGGAAACTTAGAATGGCTATGCTTGACGTTCTCATAACCGCTGCGAATGAAAATGCTGACATTGACGACACTGGCATTAGAGAGGAAGTAGACACATTTGTTTTCGAGGTAGATTTTATTTTAATTGAAAAAATAATTGTTTTAAACAAGTTACTAAATTGATGTTTTATCTTTTCCTAGGGACATGATACAACAGCGATGGGTTTATGTTTCACATTATTACTTTTGGCAGAAAACAAAAAGATTCAGGTAAGTCAGAAACTCGATATGCATTAGTATTAAAGCAGTCGTGTTTTCATTGTCTTGTCTTTATAATTGAAAAAAGTGCGCATCCTATAAAAAGGCAATTTTTGTATTATACATTTCATTGCAACTTGTATCGTTTTTCCATAAGTATAATTTGTTTATTTTCAATGCTATTTTTCACGATTAGAACAAGGACTACGCGTTCTATTAAAAAATTATTAATGACAAATTTGTAGCTCTTTTATGGATAAGCAACTATTTTCTATAATTTTTTTCATGGCTTGTGTTGTTTGTCAAAAAATTTAATTCTTTTCTTTTTAATTTTATTTTTTCCGATTAAAACAAAAACTACGCGTCCATCAAAAAGTGATTGCAAATAAATTTGTAGATCGTTTTTGAATGCACAATTTTTGTCAATTCATCCTTTTTCGTACCTTGCGTCATTTTTCCAAAAATTTAATATTTTTCTTGTTAATGTTATTTTTCACGATTAAAACAATAACTACGCATCCTATAAAAAAATGATTAATAAAAAATTTGTAGCTTTTTTTGAGTGAACAACTTTTGTTTATTTATTTTTTCCGTAGTCCAAAAATTTAATTTTTTTAAATGCTGTTTTTACAAATAAACAAAAGTGTTAGGACAATCTTTTAGGATGCTCAAAAAGAAACGTTTTTCTCTTCTTGACTTGTTTTCATATCGTGCGTTGTCTGGCTTAAAATTTTAATTTTCGTTTGTTTTTTTTAATTTTTGTAATGCTATAACCCTGGTAATTTTCTTTTTCATCTGATGAAGTCATTAACATAAGTTGTTCGTTTTTTGTATACTACGAATAAAGGCCAAAGGCCAATCAAATCTATCAATTCCTTCGAAAGTTATCGTGCTAACAGACTAAAAATCTACAGACACACGTGCAGGCAGACAGACATATTATAGACAGACAAATTCGCGAAAACCTGTTTTTTGGATTCAGAAGGTCTCAAAACGTGGACATTTGACAGAAACGAAGGGGGCCAAATTGTACACAAATCTAATACCTTCTCAGATGAGAATATAAAAACACACATTTACTCACAAGGCAAGTCACCCTTTCCGATTCCTATCAGAATTTCTGTTTCCTAACTTGTAACAAAACTAACAAACAAAAATTAACATTTGCGAAACCTAGGAAATTTTCTTTCTGTGAAATGTGTTACCAAGATGTAAATAACAAAACAATATATATTTCTCACAACAATAGATACTACTTTTGATTCCTCACAGTGTTTCTGTTACATAACTTTTAATAAAACAAAACAAAAATGCAACACTCGCGAAACCCAGAAAACTTTCTTTCTTGAAGATTTGTTAAAAAGATTTAAGTAACAAAACGCATTTTCTAACAACATAAGTCACTCTTTTCGATTTCCCTTAGCATTTCTGTTACTTTACATGTAACAAAACTAACAAAACATTTAAACATTAGCGAAACCTTAGCAAACATTCTATCTTGAAAATGTGTAAGCAAGTCTAACATAAGATAACATCTTTACTAAAAAAAAATCCTTCTTTTCGATTGCTCGCAGAGTTTCTGTTACATAGCTTGTAATAAAACAAAAAAAATTACAACGCTCGCGACACCCAGAAAACTTTCTTTCTTGAAAAGTTGTTATCAAGATTTAAAAAACGAAACACATTTGCTAACAACAAAAGTTACCCTTTTCGTTTCCTCTCAGAATTCATGTTACATAACTTGAAGTAGAAGTAACAAAAAAAATCATAATATTTGTGAAATCCAGCAAACTTGCTTTCTTGAAAATTTTCAAGCATTAAGCCCAACATTATATAACACCTTCAACAACAACAAAAAGTTATTTTTTTCGGTTCCTGTCATAACTTCTGTTACATAGGTTTTGAAAAGAGTAACAAAAAACCTAAAAATTCGAGAAACCCACCAGAATTTCTTAATTAACCATTTTTTTTTAAAGATTTGAAAAACAAAAGACATTTCCTAGCAAAAAAAGTCTCCCTTCTCGATCTTAACATTTGCGATACCTTGCAAACTTTTATTCATGAAAATTTGTAAGCAAGCATATCATAAGATAAAACCTTCACCAACAAAAAAGTCCCACTTTTCCATTCC
>CAKNWT010045245.1:0-10405 GCA_932066315.1 Andricus coriarius | reverse complement strand
AATTCTATATAATTTTTTTAATAGAATTTTCTTTAAATTTCACTTTTTGGAAAACATTTTTCTAACTTGCATGCATATGGATGTGATGTGCACGAAAGAATGTGTTTTGTCTCGAATTTTTCTACTGCGAGCAAGCTATTCGGAAATTAAGAGAGAATAAAAAACGTACCTGGAAATTCTTCCTGAAAAAACTTTAAGAGCAGCTCAATAATTGCGATCTCACAAATGTTTTTGAAATCATAGATATAAAATAGTATTATATTCACCTATAAAAGTAAGTATCACCGTTAATTTGAAGACCACAATATAAACGATCGTCATTTTTTGCAGTTAGAGCGAGAACTGATTTATACGTTACTAAAGAACATGGTTGACAATATATCGGATTGATATACTGGTGTTTTCTTAGAGTATATATCTGGTATCTTAATCGCAATCTAATGATTTATAGGCATCAATCTGGTCCTTCTGAGATATTTATGTTTATATTTCATAAATTAGTCTGAGAGACGAAATTAGTTTTCGCAATAGAAGCTGTTATGTATTATTATCGCTAAAGTGATAAGATATTATTAAATACCTAGAAGCGATATATATTTAGGCGATTTTTAATCACTCCATTTATTATTTTTAAATAATTAGTTCTGAATTTCCAATTCTAAAATTTTGTTGTTTAACTGGAAAAATACTAGAAGCTACCCTGAAATGTAAATTATCTTCTAAAATTTGTTGCAATAAGCAGTGAGGATTTTGTTTTAAATTTTATGACTCAAGTTCATGAATTACGTGATTTTGAACTTGACAATGTACGTAAAAGATCCTTAATTTTCATGAATAAAGAAACCTAATCTTTTGTTTCAGAGAAAAATAAAACCGAAAAATGTTACACGTGTCATGAGTCGTACTTTGTTCAATAAAGTCAGACGCGCATAAAAAACTTGTCCGCGATCGTTCTGACAAATCTTGTAATTGTGAATCTCAAGATAAGAAAAATCTTTTCGATTTCGATATTAGCACAGTAACAAGTGAGTTTTTGGATCCATCAACAGTTGCTCAAATCATTTCCCGAGGTCATCAAAAACATCCAAATGAATTTCCTCCACATAAAAATGATAAACCCTTTTATGTTTCCTTACTAAAACGAGTTCTTTTAAATAACGAAACAGTAGAGCGTGATTGGCTGGTCTGGAGTCGTAAAAATTCCGCGTTTTATTGTTTGCCATGTCGCTTGTTTAGTGTTAAAACCGTAAGCCGTTCGCTTCTTTGTTGTTCAAGCGGGTTTTCCAAAAATTTAAGATGAAAGAAACTGCACGATCGACTGAAATCGCACGAAAGTACTCACAATCATCTTAATTGTTATGTCAAGTGGCGTGAATCGGAAACGCGTAATCAGAATGATTCTGCCATCGATCACCTTTTAAACCAGAAACTCACTGATGAAATTTCGAAATGGCGCTACATTTTGACTCGAATATTAGATGTCATATTGTTCTTGGGAGAACAAGGTTTGGCTCTAAGAGGAGATAGTCACCTCAATCATTTGTAAAAAGTTAGGGTTTTTCAAGAAAAACATAAACACCTGCAAGTTCATTATCTTTCGCCTGACATTCAAAATTAATTTATTCAAATCTGTGCGCCACACGTTCGATCCAAGATTTTAGAAGAGCGAAAAAAGGCGATATACTATTCTATAATCGCTGATGCCACCCCTGATTCGTGTCATGTTGAACAGATGACCTTTATTTTGTGGTGTCTTCACATTGATCTTGGAGAGAAAAAGTACGTCATAAAAGAGGTTACGATAACGGCCGGAATATGAGTGTTTAATATAAAGGAGCTCAAAGTCATACACTCCGCGAGAATCCTCTGGCAGTTTATCCTCCCTGTGGAGCCCACAGTTTGAATTTGTACGAAGTTGATTCTGCGGAGTGTTGCACTTAAGCGATAACTTTCAAAAATAACGTTCAAAAATGCTATGACATTTTTTCCAGCCCTCCACAACTTGGGGAAATTTTGAAAAAACATCTCCATTCCTTACTTCATTCTTAATCAGACACAAGGTGGTCTGCAAGGATCAATGCTGTTAGGCCTTTTGCGAGTCACATTGCAGGACTGACAAAGGCTCTGCAAGAGTTGCAAAAATTAAATTTAACCGCGGACACTCGAAATGATCTTAATGGTATTCTAAAATACATGACTAAATTTTAATGCGTGCTGATGTCATCCATTTGGTCAAAGATCTTGTCTTTATTCGACGAAAGAAATATCGTTATCGAAGCTAAAAGCGTTACGATCGACGTTGAGGCTGAAAATCTTTCTAGTTTACTCACTGATGCACATTTGAAAGAATGTAAATTGGTCGCTACAGTGTTGTGAAACACTGTAGACATTTCGGTAGAGCTACCATCGCAAAAAGTGGGCAGAACACGAAAACGTCGTAGAGTTGATTCTGATGATGAAAATGAAGAAGAACAAGAGATAGATGAAGAGACAAATTTCCAGAGGAATACCTTTTTTGTTATTGTCGATTCAGTGATTGGAGGACTCACAAGTCGATTCGATGCTGCAAAAATTTTAAATGATGCGTTTAACTTTTTGTGGAAATTTCCGGAGTTGGATGAAGACAAGATCGAATACGACGCGGTTAATTTCGTACAGAAATACCAAAGTGATGTATCTGATGAACTATGGAATGAAATGAATCGTTTGAAACACATTTATTCAGCAAACTTTAAAAACAATCTAAGCCCATTGTCACTTTTAAATAAGATCAATGCAAAAAATTTGAATGCGATATTTTCAAATGTTTGTGTTGCACTCAGAATGTTTTGTTTTTTGCCCGTAACTGTCGCAAGCGCTTAGCCGTCCTTTAGCACACTAGCCGTAGAAAGAATTTTAATTCAGATTTGCTTTTTCTTTTGAAAAGTGATTACAACGAAGACTGCAATTACGTTATTGTAAGATGTAAGGCTATGCTCTCACGATTGTAAAAGATTGAACCTTGATTATTTATATCATACCATTGTGATTCGATTTGTCTATATTAATAATTATACCTCTCCGAAGTGTTAAGAGACTGAGTCTTTGTAACAACCACGACTGATAATTGATAAGAAATCGTCGTTTAAAAACTAAGTCTGAATGAATACAAATTTATTTGTTAAATATCGCGTTGTTCAATTTATTTTCTCCTGTCTGGGTCCGAAATAATTTTACCCGGACTAAGGGCTAGAGAAAAATAAAAAATAGAAACAGCGAACTTTTCCACAATCATTACAAATTTTGTCTTCTAAACGTCGAAATTCGAGAAAAGTAAAATTAAATTTGAAGCTTTATTTATAAAGTTTAAATATTTATTTTTTAAACCAATGATGAGAATCGAAAATTATCGCATAAGACTCATTATCTAGATTCCTAGACAAATTCTAATATCTAAGATCATTTCATAGAAACTTCTAAAATTCTGATACTTAGGATTTGATGAAAGTCCTGAGTGTATAAGATTTTTTGGAATGTAAACAAGAAGTTTCTGATAAAATAGTGTAAGATTTATCTTCGTATCCGGCTAGATAAAAACTTCAAAGATTCTAGAGCATAGAATTTGAATTAAGTCCTGTGGCAATAAGATTTGAGAGAATATTTTTATGAGAAACTAGTAATAAGAAAGCATGAGGTCCTATGCGAATAGCATTTGATGAAAATTTGCGGCATTCCGAAACATGAGATTCAATATAAGTCTTGTGCTGTTAAGATTTCATTAATTTTTAATGAGAAACTCTTGATGGAACAGTAAACTATTACACAAACGATGAAATTGGATATAAATTTTCGACATTATGAAACATAGGGTTTGAGAAATTTTTGTCTGGATTGGATTTCCAAGACCTTGAATAAGATACTGTTGATAGAAAAGTATACGATTTCTCGACAGATAAAATTTTATAGTGACATCCTAGATTTCGAAACAAAGAAATTGATACAAGTCTTGTACTGATAAGGTTTAATGTTATATGAATAAAAACATATTCTTAAAACATATTCTCAAAAAAAGAGAGATTAGGAGACTTAACTCGAAATTGCTTCTGAAAAATAGCAAAAGCATATAAATAATTGATTTTGTAGAAATAATTTGAATAAAAATAGTTAAATGAGTAAACGTGTGTTTCTGCAGCTTCAATTACTATTCTGAATAATAAACCTTTTAGATTAAATTGATATCCATTTCAAATATATAAATATAGCGTAGTATTATATTCACCAATAGAACTAAGTATCGCCGCCAAGATAAAGACCACAGTATATACGATCCACATATTTTGCAATCAGAGAAAAAAACCGATTTATATGTAAATACATAACTTGGTTAAGAGTGTCTCAAATTAATATTCTAGTGTTCATTCAGAGTTTATATATGTTATCTGAATCACTATGTCATTAACTAGAGGCTTCGAAGTTTTTCTGCTAAGGTAATGATGTTTATATTTTGTATATCAGTCCAGGAAAAGAAATTTAGTTTCTTCAAGACAGGCAACTTTGAGAATGATAATGAGATTCTTGCGAATAGCTCTATGATAAATATCTGATTGTCAAACAAAAATTTGACAGACGTTCAGGTAAAATTGATAAACAGATTTTTTTAAATTATTACATAATTTCCTAATCTAACCAATTTTTATTTGACTGGTAAAATTCTAGGAGCTGCCTTGAAATATATTTGGATATATCAATAATTGGACTGCTGAAAAGAAACTTTTCGCTCATTTTAAATGAATAGTTCTAAAATAGTCTAATTTTTAAGGCACTAGTTAAAAAATAATATTTCATTTTTGAATGCTTAAATGCCATTAGACTCTCAACAAAAAATAACAGGTCAAATAGACGTTCCGGAATGCACATTGATAATACAGATCTAGATAACGAATCCGTTAATCAAATAAATAATTAAGCGATTCCAGCTATCTATTTTCCTTTTAGCATAATACAAACGCCTTTCCAATTTCTGGATGATTAGCAGCTTAAATTCCATAATAATAAAGAAGATAGCTTCGCACTATTTCTCGAAGAATTAAAACGATTTGAAAGGGTTCATAAAATAAATGATCGAGGCATTTTAGAAAATTTTCACGTGTTATTAACTAATGATGCCAAAGACTAATGTTCGACAAATAAAACATTTTTTACAACGCTATCAGATTTTTTTGAAGAGTTAAAAAATCCCTATATAGACGGAAGGTTCTGAGAGAAAAGGCGAGAACAAATTTAATTTTGTAACGAAAAAGGTGCTCAATAAATTCACATATACCAGACAAAAATTAGGAAATTATTTACAACGTTTTATCCTAGAAAAACTCGCGAATGGGAATTACGGAAGCTTAAGTGAATCTTGGAATCGAATACAAAATGTACATAAAACTGAACGATTTCGAAACTTTTGAGTAATTAGAAGATTTAGGCAAAGAAGGCGAAACTGAGCTAGCCAAGTCAAAAATTCGAGGCTCTTACTCTCAAGGTTCTGTAGTTTTTCTGCGATTTCTCTGTTCATATCATCGTTATTATTATTCATACGTGGTTCTTGTGGATCCAGTACTTGATGTACGTTGTCCCTAGCACCTATGCCTACAGCTCCAATCACTTCTTTGTTGTCCACATCTTCGAAAGTGTGTTCATCAATAGTAAGCTACTGTTTCATTTTCATTTTTATGTTAGATATGTCAACAACGGAAAGCAATCTGTTTACAGCTTTTGAGCGTTTTTGGTAGTAGATGCTGCTGATTTATTCTTGTGGCTAGTTCTGTGTATTTACGTAAGAAGAGTAGATTGTGTTCTCTCCTTAAACTTTGCCCAGTTCCTTGGGTGCTGAACTTCTGCTTCTGCCTCTAGTGGAATTAGGCCGTCTACCTCTGGAGGATGTGGTGATGCTGGATTATTATTAGTATGTGCTGAAACATCAATTGCCACTACATGATCGTCCGATGCGGCTTCCTCTAACTGATGTTAATTGTTTGTGCTTCTCAACGCCAAATCAACCTGCTATTCAATCTACATTGCTCGGTCTTCCAAAATCAGAAAACAATGTCTTGTGTCCTTTATCTTATCGATAAGTCTTTGCAATGAAAACTTTCTATTTTAGGATACTTCGTAGAAAACTTCGTTCTACCTTCGTATTTCTTTTCGCTTTTGGTTTGCATCCTTCAAACTTTCGTAGAAGAGACGCACCAATTCCTTTTTTATTGTGGTGTCCCACTCAAAGCCCTGAGGTATTTCTAGTGCCAAAGCATCTTCAGCAGGCACAGTTGATTTTCCAATGCTTACCGTTTGTTGCAGTTATTTTTGCTGGCCAACTATTTGGTTAGAGAGATGTGCCTGACCATTTTGCAGCTCACCATGACCACAGTCCCGCATGCTGTGTCCCCCAGCGGCGGCTCAAGGGGCGCGCCAATGATCCTCGCGAAGCGACGAGCATTGCGAAATATTTAGAATAGTACTCTCCATGATAAATTATGGGTTTTAGTGTTCCTCTTAGTCCCTTTCCTCTTCGCTCTCTGTCTGTCTGGCATGGGAAACCCTACCTGTATCAATGCTACAGCCAACATAGCCGCCAAAGTCATGAGTGGAAAGCTTAAGTAATCTTCTCCTTCAGTTCTAGAAGGTAAGCAAGAGCGGAAAATTTACACCAGCGAAGTCGTACAACACTGTTCCTTGGAGCCCGGTTTCTAGCCGCGAATGACGTTACTCAGCAGACGGCACAGTTGGAGATGAAGGTTTCACCTCTGGATACCTTTTTTGAGCTACTAGTCTTCGTAGAATGCTATGAGGAACAGTGTTATATCAAGCTTTGTAGTACTGATACGTTGAATTGTAAAGAATCAGAAAGTCCAGTAGATCTTACACTGATCATTATTGAGAACGGACTCGAGTTCTCCCTAGGCGTATGGCAAGACGGGCATTAGATCGACACTATAGAAGTGCCGAAGATGGTACTATGAAACTCTTAGAGCCGCATTATGTCTCTTTATGTACCCGTAACATGTATCCTTTGAGCACCCGCTGATCATGTGTTCAAGTGGTTCTGGCATTTGCTTGCAGGCTCGGAAGTTGGTATCGCCTACAGGTACATTCGCTTTGCGTTTGCGGTAAACTAAGGTGTCTATAACATCGTGCTAACAATAAGTAGCTCATGGCTGGTGTTATCGAAGGTCCTGCAAACAAATTGTGTCGATACCTGATCGAGTTATGGGTAATACACGTGCCTATTAAGAGGTTTTCCCTGCAACATCCCTTTCGGAGTAAGCGTGACTTACTCAGTTTATATTAGTCGTTAACATTGAGTGAAAGAAGGCGAGAACATGAAGTGACAGAGACGTAGAAGAACAGTGTTGTAGTAAAAGTCAGAAATATAAGGTTCCTTAAATTTAAAATTCAAAAGATTTTAAAGTCGAAGTAACAAGCTGTTAGTAAAACGATTGATAATTAATCAATTGTGATTCTCTCTTGCAATACAGAAAATTTCTGCTACAAGCCTTTCAAACTAATTAGGTTCACGTTGTAAAACCAACACATGTTCCCAAGCAAACTTATGACCGGTTTCAAACTGCTATTTCTTCAATTAATAGTTTTACTTTCCTCTTTTTGTCTCTGTATTCATTTTCAAGTATGTTTTCCCCTCATCGCTAAGACTGGCTGGGAGATTGTCGAAAGTTTAAACCCACAATAACGATTATACATTAGTATTTTATTATCATTTGTAATCACAAGTTACATGTCAAATTTTAAGACGACTTGGGATCATAAACAATTTTATACTTTAGTTTTACATGTCCCTTAATGGCGTGGCTGATTTTCTTTTATAAGATCTACTATAAAATTAACGGAGATTGGGTGATTGGGGCCTACTGGAGTTTCCCTGATTTCATCTGGGTTCAAGGAGGTAATCATGCCGCTTTCCATGTTTATTTTTGCCCGTCCTTCACGTCGAGTACGAGGATTATGTGTATATATCCCAGCAAGAACATTACTACTCTCCAATATGGCAAAGACGTCACCACAGAATGTTGATAATACAATTTGTTCTCGGATTGGCATGGGCCTAAAGATATTCTGTCTTGCAAGTATTTTTAATGGTTTATCAGTAGGAAAAGTGTATTTTCGAAGCTCGAACAGGCGGTGCGAATTTCCATTGTAACAAAGCCGAATAAATTCAAGTTGGTCAAGTTTATATCCAAGTATGTGAGAAAGCGGAAGCGCAGGGCGAGACCTGGGCCTAGAACGAAGATGAGGCTCGGCAGGAGATCTGGCCCAAGAATAAGGTGAGATGAAATCAAAATAAATAAAAAATAATTCAAGTGAATAGAACAAACTTTGGAAATCCAATAAAATTAATTGAATCGAGTAGATTTTAGGGGAATTGGAGATATTTCAGGGTAGATTGAAAGGAATTTGAAAATAGTGACTTTATCTTAAACGAGTGACTCAAAAAGGACTTGAGAAAAAAAGTGCCGATAACTAGTTTCTTTTTTAAATATCTTACCCATCACTTTGGTTTACAGGCTCTACTCTAAAGCCATGTAAGATTGAGCGGAAAGGGCCTACAGGAGTTCCCTCAGTTTCATCTGGAGTCAATGGTGTAATTGTGCCGTTCTCCATGTTTAATTTTGTCCGTTTATAAGTTTTGGTTTGACGAATATATTTATATATGCCAGCAAGAGTGTAGCTACTCGAAAATATCGCAAAGACGTCACCATCAAATGTTGATAATACAATTTGTTCTTGGTGTGGCACGGGCTTGTAGGTAGTGTATCCTTTGAGTACTTTAATATGTTTATTCGCCGGAAAAGTGTATCTTCGAAGTTCGAATTGCCGGTGCGGATTTTTTGTGGAAGTAAGGCGAATAAATTGAAGTTGGTCAAGTCTATATCCAAGCACGTTCAAAAATGGAAGCCTGGTAGGTGGGGCTATAGGGCTGGCAGGAGGAGACCGAGACTTTGTCTGTTGGGGAGGATCGGCAGGAGAAGGAGACCTGAGCGGAAAATGAGGTCTGGCAGATGGAAGAGAGCTGGCATGAGGATCTTGTATGTCAAAAAGAGAAGAAAAAGATGGACCACTACGAGAGACACCAGGAATAGGGGCGTTATTAGGCAAACATTCAAACTGTGAAGTTAATTCTGCAACAAAAAACACACGATTACATTTTTAAAAAAAACTTATTTTGCATCACTAATAATGATCAACAAGAATTCCCAGTAAATACGTTCTGTTTGTATCATGAAGTTGGTTCACCTAATAAATTTGTATTTAATTGTAAAAATAGCTCTTTTCTATTTTAGTTTTGGTTCACAGAGATGCGTTTGCTTTCTTCTTCTAGGTTTTTAAAATTGGTTATCTATTAATCAAAAAATTTTCTTCTATATGTCGCAATTCCAAAAGAAATCAAATTAATTTTTGACCTGCACTTATTAGCTTTAAGAATCCATTTTCTTGACAAATGTTTAAGATGAGAAATTAACGATCAAAAACATTTTCGATTACTCAACAGCATCTGAGTTAATAAATTTAAAAAGATTTTAGGAATAATTTACTATGTTTGCCAATGAGTCAAGGGTAAGATGTCGGACCAATACTTGGTCTTCGAAGCACGAAAGAATGTGTTTTGTCTCGAATTTCTCTACTGCGAACAAGCTATTCGGAAATCAAGAGAGATTAGAAAACGTACCTGGAAATTGTTTCTGAAAAACTTTAAAAACAACTAAATAATGGATTTTTTATACAGCTTAAATTACTATAGTTTACCTTACAGATCAAATTCGTATTTATTTCGGCCAAACGCAAATAGAGTTGGAAAGATAATAGCAATTAGGATAGAATGCATATTGCGATGCAAAATTTTTTATTTGCGGCGAGCTTACAAATGAATTTAAAATTATAGATATAGAATAGTATTATATTTACCTATAGAAGTAAAGATCACCGTCAATATAAAGACCACAGTATAAACGATCGTCATTTTTTTCAGTTAGAAGGAGAACTGATTTATACGTTACTGAAGAATATGGTTGACAGTGTATCGAATTGATATTCTGATGTTTTCGTAGAGTATATATCTGGTATCTTAATCGAAATCTAATGCCTTATAGGCATCAAGAATGTTCTTCTAAGATACTCATGTTTATATTTCATAAATTAGTCCGAGAGACGAAATGTAAGTTTCGCAATAGAAGCTGTTATGGCATAATTAATTAATTTTTTACTATTATCGCTTAAGTAATAAGATATTATTAAGCACCTAGAACCTATATACATTTACGCAATTATTTACTGCTCCGTTTATTATTTTTAAATAGGTGGTTCAAAATTTTCATTTATGAGTTTTTTAGTTTAAATAGAAATATACTAGAAGCTACCCTGGAAT
>CAKNWT010045230.1:0-13532 GCA_932066315.1 Andricus coriarius | reverse complement strand
TTTATATTTAATTAGAAAAGAATATAATATTTGATTATTTAGAATTGATAATTTTCTACCAAATTTATTTTTAATTTGGGTAAAGTGGACTTCTACGACTTTTCTATCAATTAATTATATACATGTATGTGAAGTTCTGTACAAGGTCTTTTAATAGTATTTTCATATAACGAGTTTTGCCTGTAGATTTTATATTAAATTATGCATGAAACGTATATTAAAATTGCATCTGTTTTTAGAAGTGTTGATTTGGTGAAATTTAACATTTCAGAAAAGTTTTATTTATTTTTACTCGCTTTACTATTTATACCGGTTGTAGTTCCTGTGCCGGTAAGTTTACACCTATATTTTCGAGCGGCGACATTACCACTATTTTTTTCTCTGTCGATGTGAAGCATTTAGGTTCCTGTGTTGCTGAATTGGATGATATGGCAACACCTCTGGGTTCTGGGGTCGGTGTTTGTATCGCTGGTTCTGCATACTCGGCCTCTCGTACTGGAAATCTGCGTCGTTGGCAGTGTGAGCACCATGAAAGTGAAATGGCTGCTAATAGTGATCAACGTATCAGATAAGAAATTATTCCCAGGAGGACCACGCTTAAACCAATATATGGTCCATAAATAAGCATCTTTTCTTCTACTTTAGTTTGTTGTTTTAGAATCATCTCGTTGAACTGCTGTTCCATCTCTTTAAGAGCTTTCTTGTTCCATTCGAATGATTCATTTTTGTTTTTGATGTTTTCAGAAGGATATACTACTGGGCCTTGGGAGACCTTGTATGAGTAATCTGACATTACGAATCCTGATATTTTGGACATATTAAGCATTAATTTTGGTTCATACACTACTTCCGTTAATCCGCTTGATTTTCTTAGGCTGGGCACAGTCATGTGTGGGGTTTTCAATTCAAATCCTGGTTCCACTTGAAGCATACCTACTCCGGTTAAATTCATTTTTGAAGTGGGCCTTTTTAAACATTTCACTTCTGCAGAGAGGAATGTCAGTATAGAATATATCCATCCAGAATACATTTTGGGGCCCCATAGACAGAGAATAACTTTGTCGCTAGCGCGAGAGCTATAACAGAACATTTCTGACTAGGGATGGGCACGGAAAGACAGTACTTACTGAAGTTGTCTTGCATCGTAAGTATGTACCGGTTTCCACTAGGAGTTGTAAGCAGTCTTCCTACCGTGTCTAAAGAAACCTTATCAAACGCTTGAAAAGGGGTATCGGTAATCAACATTGGTTCCCGAGTTCGAGCTCTCATGGGTTTTTGTTCAAGGCAGCTTTTGCATACGCGAATATACTCTCTGATCTCGTCGCGCATTCCAGGCCATGTATACCTTTGCCGAATGCGTAGATACGTTTTTGTAACTCCTTTATGTCTCGCTATTAGACTACTGTGATACTCTTCTATTATTTTTGGACGGAGTTCTACTGGTGGTATTCCGATTTTTCCATGACACAAAGTAATGTTGATATTACTGTCCTGAAAAATCTTGGTAAGCAGCTCTGACATTTTATTTTGAGGTACGGGTCCTAAAAGATCTCCCGAGTTTGCCATACGTATGGAAGCTACTTTATCCCGCTCTAGTGCTTATTTAAGTTTCTTTAGTCCTTCTGTAACATCTACCTAGTTGGTTTAGTCGCATTTTTTTTCACAACCATTGAATACGTTTTATACCGACCGTGGGGAGTGACAAGGACCTGACCAATTTTGGAGCGGTTTTCCCAGAGATCTTGTTGATCAAGATGCTCTGTAGCCACCAGAAGCTTGGCAATGGGGTTTGTTGGTTCACAGTCGCAGGACAGGAAATGGGCATAGTGATCGCGCTTGTAAGTTAGGGGTTCTGTCCACTGATCGTTTTGGCTTAATTTCTGGTCACATTTTTGTTGATTCTATTACTTCCTCGTCTTGTCTTTTTGCGTTAGGATATGGTGTAGATCCGGCTCCAGGGGCTACTTCAGTTCGAGGTGTAGGGAATAGAGACATCCTACGTGGTTGCTTGCTAAGAATAGGCGATCCCAATTCTCCCGGTGTATCCTTAAACCTGACGTTGCTTCTCCTATTTATCACGGGGTCCTTAATTTCTGATGCGGGATCTTTCGGATCTCCTGCCTTCTCGTCAGCAGGCTCATTCAGAAATTCTCTTTCTATTTGTAGTGCATCTCTTGAGGGATTTAGTACTCCTTTTTGGTTTGCATAATTTTCTAAAAAATTTCGCACTCTGTTGGAAACTTCTTCATCATCATACCCATCGCATGGATGCATGTCTTCCAATTCTTGTAGGAGTTCGAGATCCTCTTCGCCTTCCGAGACGGCTGCACACGCAAGTTGAAAAGTCTCGTACATGCGTTCATGATCCCATAGCATAGACTGGTTTGCTGCTAATGAATTATCAAATTTAGAAAATGATTTCTGAAGGTCTGCTTTTAAATCATTTGATGGCGGCTCTTCTTCTTCACTATCTTCACTATTCATTTCAACTTCGGGTATGGGGGCTATATCCACGATCAGTTGATTATGTTCTAGGTGATTTGAATTTTTGCATGGAATTTCGTGCTGATGATGAACGAGGTTTTCAATGCACTGCCGGGCGAGTCGACCGGCTATTTCGTTTTCCTGGATGCCGTGGTGACTGGTTACATGATTCCAGACCGCTTCAATGGGAGCGAGTGCTTCTTCCAAGTCTTCGAATTTTGTTCGATTCTTAATCTGTTCATTACTCTTAGTGTTCCAATTATTCTCTTTCCAGTAATGGATCCATTGAGTAGCACTATCTATCACAAATTTAGAATCTGTATTGATGCGAAGTTTTCTTATACCTACTTCATGCCCTTTGATAGCAGCTGTAGTTGCAGCTTCTATTTCAGCTACAACGTTGGTTTGTCTACCGCGTACTGGTCGTGATACATTTAGCGGATTACCTTCGCCAAACCATACTTCTATACCAGCATGGGGCTCTCCGTTCGCGTCATATACGCGTGCTTCATCTACATATACTTCCACGTAAGCTCTAGAGATCGAATCACTGTACGGGGGAGCACTTTTGGAAACTTTTGATTCTTCTGGTGGTGATGGTATTGGCTCCACCCCTGGAAATATGCTTCGTTCCTTTCTAAAGACCGGTGGTTCAAAATCCTCTGTTGTTTCGTCATCGGACGAACCTTCGTCTGACGATGTATCTTCTGTATTGTTTAGAGGTGCTTTATTTTGTTCCCTTCGTCTCAATACTCTTTTACTTATGGTACTTTCTTCTAGATCAAGGCTATTTAATGCTTGTCGTGTCGGCATATAGCTCTCGTCAGAATCCTCTTGTGTTAAAGCATCCAGTCTTTTCCTTGTCCTTCCTACAGTCTTGATTGCTGATATTTTTTTTCATTAGCTTAAAAGAGGTTATGGATGGTTTTTCCCTTGCCCCTGATTGACTTATAGCCTCAGTTTTGGACTTTGCATTTTTCTTTGTAGTTGCCAGTCCGACGGGGTCCCTTTTTTATTACCAAGGGATGTTTTCTTTAAAGTTTTGTAGGATTCTTTGGTGTTTTCCCCTTCTTTTCCTTGTCCTGGCTCGCTGGCGATCCGGTGATAGTATATACCCTTGACTTTGGTTTTACTTCTTGGGGTTTGGTCTGAACCGTCATTTCGTCGGAGGAATTTTCGCAATCACTTTGCTCGCTTGACGCAGATTCTTCGTTGAGAATGGGGTTTCGTGAGGGAGCCTCAACTCCTCTATTGAGTTTTCCTTTCTTACTGATAATTTTTGAGTACGCATCTCCAACTCAGTTGTCTTATCCCAGGGTTGTCTATATAACTTATCCAATGCAATGGTTCGTGATCACAGGCGAAAATAAATTCTCGTCTATACAAGTAGGGACGATAATTTGCTACTGCGTATATTCTGAAGCATCTGTGGTAAGCTTGAAGGTTTCATTAAAATCGAGATATTGAAGGATTGGATGTTTACAGAGATATCCTCGAATCTTCTTAAAGCTTGCTTTCTCTGCAGATCCCCACTTCCAAGGTGTATCTTTTTTCAATAGGTCAGTCTGGGGCTTTCCTTTTTTAGAATAATCTTTTATGAATCTGCGATAATACCCCGAGAGACCTAAAAATTTTCGTACATTTCGGAACGTGCTAG
The DNA here is from genome assembly GCA_932066315.1 of Andricus coriarius. Taxonomy (NCBI): domain Eukaryota; kingdom Metazoa; phylum Arthropoda; class Insecta; order Hymenoptera; family Cynipidae; genus Andricus; species Andricus coriarius. The sequence continues at coordinate 9,391 of CAKNWT010045230.1, read as the reverse complement.
GCTTCGGGAAATGCCTTATAGCATTTATTTCATCCGGGTTCGGTCTTAACCCATCCTGACTGATTTGCTTCACGAAGCCTCTCCAAAAGTCGCTGCATGCGCCTCTCATGTGTTTCCAAATCCTTTGAGTGAATAACGATGTCGTCCAAGTACACAAATGCCTCTGATTTTGTTAGGCCCTTCAGGACGTCATCCATTAGACGTTGGAAAGTTGCAGGGGCATTTTTTATACACATTGGCATTCGCTGGTATTCAAAATGCCCTCTGGGCGAGGAAAATGCTGTTTTTGCTCTGTCATCTGGGTACGTCTCGACTTGGTGGTAACTGCTGACTAAATCCATTACTGAAAAATATTGAGCCTGTCCTAGTTGATCTAAAATTTCGGCCCGATAATCTATTACCACTCAATATTTTGTTATACCCGATGCATCTGCTTTTTTGGAATAATCATCAGGGGTGAACTGTAGGGTGATTTTTTTTACTATAATTCTTTCTATTTTTTGTTTATCTAAAACTGCGAAAATTTGATCCTTGGTCTCCTGCGGATGACGACGTGGTTTTATATTCATAACTTTGTCATCGATTGTTGGTATCCTATGTTGTGTAAGATGCGTCGTCGTGACTTTTTCGCCACTTAAATGGAATATGTCGGCATAATCTGTGGCCCATTTAATTACGAGTTTTTGTTCCTGTGGAGATAGATGCGAAATTCTTAAATTTTTCTTTACTTGTTCTACTCTATTTAATTCGAGATGGTATTTTTTCAAATCTTGATTATTCGAGGATTCTTTCAATTCTGACTAAAAATTCTTCTCCCGGGAGTGAATACACGTCAAGTGGTATTATTTCTTGTGGTGTGAGTACCATTTCAATCTCTCTATCTGTGGTGTTTTTCGCATAAACTCTACAAATTCCTTTGTGATTAGTGACTGCCGCCTCGACAAGATATAGGCCTTTTGGTGTTTTTATTCTAGGTAAAGAACCTTCTTTTAAATCCTGATTAATCACTTCTAACGACACCGGTTGCCTTGATCTAGCTTGTATTTTCAATATCCGAGCAAAAGTTTTTATCTCAGGGGTAAGCATCTTTCTTGCTGCCTGCGATTCTTTCTCCACAAACGGAATCGGCTTTACAGGATTTTTTGAAGTTACAAGAGCATTAAGCCAGAATGACATCTCTATTTTCTCTTGTCTAAATAATCACCGTCATAGGATGCCGTCTGAGGTGATTAGAAAATTACTTCCTACAATATGAAAAACAACTGGTACTTCTAAAATTTGAATTTTTACCGCACCATTCGTGTTAACCAATCCGGAAGTGATTCCAGCTATTTCTACAGCATCGTCTCCTTCGAATTTTACCTCGTTTTCCATTTCACGTAATTTAATCAAGTTCAGATCAGAACCGGGATCAACTAAAAGATAAGCTTTTTGGTCGATGAATTTTATTGCTCTCACCTCAATTACAGGAGAGTCTGGTCCTCGATATACTGTTCGTAGGATTCTTCAAAATTCTTCAAGAACTGTATCGTCTTTTGACGCTCGTCGATGATAGGGCTCGGAGCCGCGTCCTGGCGACGAGCCTGACTGTAGTTAAATGTGCAGGTCCTGGAGAGTTTCTTCTAGAATTCGCCCCTTGTTCCTTCTTTCCGTGTCCACTTGTGTATCCACCTGCTTTTATTGTTTGCTGTGAAATCGTCAAAGGAACCTGGTAAACTAGCTTTGGAACAGATACCGTATATTGAGATGGAACGGGTGAAGTGAATTGTGAAAACGGCTGTTAAGAACACTGTTGACCAAATTGTTGAGCCATCTGTTTTTGATGATAATTTGCTGATCAAGAAGCTTCGTTTACATCTTTTCCCTTTCCAGAAATGTAATACGTGGTTGCAGTTAATCTTTCCGTTGCATTTTTACCTTCTTCAATATATAGGGCATGATCTAAAGCCTCTGATAGTGTTGCCGGATTCCGGGTATCAACAAAGGTCGATATTTTATCTGTTAGACCTCTTATAAATGTCTTTCGATCGCATGCGACAATTGGCTTCATCATGGTTTCGCTTTCTCCTGCTGTGGGGAACTTTTCCTGTATAGAATGCCTTGCGCCGCTTATTAAACTCAATAGTCTATCATGGTAGTCACTTATGTCTTCCTTGCTTTTAATTCTTAGATTAATAATTGCTTCACAATACCATTGATAATTCCTTTTCTGAGCAAACCGTTTTTTTAAATGAGCCAAAAGTTCATTGATATTTGAAACTGTTTGTCTCGAACGCTTTATCTTGCTCTAGCTTTTAATTTGCTTAAGATGATGTTGAGAAAAGCACCTTTCATGTTTGCGCTTACGAAGACTGAGCTATTGGCTACATCTTGAAGGAAGGTTCTCAAAGGAGGTACTTTTCCGTCGAAAACGGGTATGTGTGTAGAGTGCTTTTCTAAAGTCATTGCTTCGGCTATGGACCTCATGGCTAAACTAGTATCCAGATCTATAGCTGCCGTAACGTTTGCAGGAACACCTGTGATACTATCATAGATGTTCCGTCGATCGATGTTTTCATCCCCGTCGGTTGACATCTTGTTCTCGTAAGGAGCTTTAATTCAGGAGGCTACTATTATTCTAATGCTCGGAATTATTAAGAATATTCAAGGGAGATCACTCTGCAGTTTTTGAGGAAATCCTTTGTTTCTCTATTCTTTAAAAAAATGCTCTTTCCACCCCTGTCCCTAAACTGTAATTTTCTTAATCGTCAAGGTCCTCAAGTGAGGCTATTATGTCTTCGAGACTTTCAGATTTGACAGCCGGGTTACCAATGTCTTAAATTAGTCTTTTGGTTGCATCCTTGTTTGGTTCGACAGGTGGAAATTCTCCGTTTCTTATACAAAGGTCCCGGGCAATATCTCGCTCGAATCTCTGCCTCACCTTTTTACCTGCCCTATGTTTTCTTTTGTGGACACCTTTTTCTGACTGCATTTATTATCTTCTCAAGTGATCTTTTATTAAATTAAATAAGAAGGGCACTACTTATAGTAAGCTATTCTGGGTGCAAAAATTTTCTTTTTTGACCCATAGTCGTGGTGAACCAAATATGAATTCACTAATCTTATTTGTTTGAGAATGTTAATTTTCTTGAAACTAAACTTTCTTGAAGTTTTGGGGGTAATTCACTCTACTCAGTTAAGCTACGTATTTACAAAAACAAGCAATCGTGCACTATAATAAAAAAAAGCACAACTTACCGCAAAGTTTGGTATTTTGGGATTATGTTGTAACTAATTCGAATTCGGCCCGTAACCGTCGTGGCCAGAATACGCTTCAATTTATTTTTATTATTGGAACACTTGTTAAGGTTTTATAAATTGGATTGTATGTGATTTCCGAAATCACTTCTATTTCAGATTCATAGTCTGACTCTCCATTCAAATGTTGACAACTGTGTCAGCATATGAATCCTCGTTATTAGCACGTACTGCTATCTCAGCTCCTTGCGAGTGGAGAGAGTTATTTGGTTGATTAAAATGATTTTCTTCCCTATAGGCTCTACGTCTTTGTTCTGAAGCCTCTTCGACGTTGGGTTCAATTATTATGAATTCCGGCAAAAGAAGAACATCTTCTTCAGGATTGTTTGTTGGAAATGGAAGGTTTTGAACTTTTTGTCTGATTATGGGTTGGATCTCAAGAACAGGGCACTCTCTTTTAATTAGATAAACTAAATTCCTGTGCAGATTTGATTGGACGGAAACGACTTTTATTTTTACTTACTTTTTCCACCCCGATTTCCATGCTTTCTCTTTTGTGAATCTTGAATTGCATAGAAAGTTTGGTTAGGCATAATGATGGGAAATATTTTAGACGCGCCAAGGGATGCTATGCCCAGCGCGAAAGAATCGCAACAATTTTTGAATTGAAATTCTATTCAAAAATTTGCTTATTTCCTTTGTTAGGGAGAATTATTATACTCAGATGCTGCAAGGCTTTCACAGCGCAAGTGACAGGCTTGCGTCTGCGCAAAAGAGGGGCAGGTTTTATCTTTGATATTCAATCAGAGAAAAACCCTTGTATCTAATAATTCTTTCAAGAGTGGGAATTTAAAAGTTTATCAATAAGTTTCAAAAGAAATCACTCAATGCTTCTACGTAGCATCCGGAGCAGAGAGTTTTAGAATCTTTAGCTACAGAAGTCTAACTAGGGATTCACTAGCTTGTTTTATCCTTTGAAATGCTGCAATTAAATTATACCTAGATAATAACAATTACCACATACCTTCGGCATTGCTTCCTGAAAATCCTATAAAAATCTAAACTATCTTCAATAATTTTGTTGAGCGCCAGGCCCGTTCGAGGCCCCTTAAATTCTCAAAAATCCAAATTTTAAAATTAATTAAATAAAAATCTAGAAATGTCAAAGAAAACGATAAAATTAAACGTAACTCAAAGAACGCAGTGTACCGGCTTCTCGCACGGTCAGCTCAGACTCGGTGGTTGGGCGTGTTTCGCAAATAAATGGGGTTCAAAATATCAGCAACACAATAATCTGGCATTTAAAACAAATAGTCCTTGTAATTTATTTAACCACAATAAATTGAAATAATAATAAGCCAGGTTTAACAACAATTGTTCAACTTAATTTCGAGTCTCGACATATTCCAAAGGTACATAATCGAACAATCAATCAAGGCTCTGATAATAACAATTTTTTTGACTCATTTACAACAGAATAAATCTTAAATCATAACCTAATACTTGAAAACTAAGCTAACTTCGAAAAGTTAGGCTTCCCTGCCCGGAACTCCATGCTAGGCAATTAAAAAACAAAACTTAAAAATTCTAAATGCCATCCTAAGATCGAGCTAAACAAATTTCCAGAAAACTCAATTTAAATGTTTAAAAAAGAACTCAAAACAGTCATTCACAAATCTTCGTGATGCTTTAAACTACAATTCTTAACAAAATTAAATAAAAAACAATCCACCATGTTAATTTCAAAAGTCTAGATTTCAGAAAAACCTAACCTCAAAGTTGACTATAGCCTAACCTCACTAAATTAGTAATGAACCATGACTAGTCATAACCTAATTTATTCGGTTGGTAATAGACAAACTCAAAATCACTAGAAAATATTAAATAATCTAGACCTCTGAATTTCAACAATAATTCCAATAATCCACATCATAATGTTCCCAACCTTGTCATTTTTAGTTTCTAGAGAAATTATGCCTAGCTTGCCTAATCTTACCGACTCTAAACTCAATCTAATAATTAGCAATCACGTGGCATAATTATCCCAAAAGTTAACAACCTCAACACAGATAAAAATTATATTCAAAATCTGGCAAGTAAACTTACAATAAACATGGCACAAATTAATCTGACAAAATTAGTCAAAAATAAGAATGAAATAATCTCAACATAGTCCTATAATACACCCGAAATTTGTACACAGCACTCGACGCTCAAAGTTTCCATAATATCTCAAACAGAAAAAGGGGAGGGGTAAGGGGAAAGTCCTTGACTGAATAACATCTCTAAGGAATTCTAATTAATGTTCTTTGATACAACGAAACTGGGATACATCTTTTGTCATTAACCTAAATTTAGTGCAAAACTCGATTGAGCGCTTCAGTTCGGGTTTCGAGATAAAACACAACTCGGGACTCCATTGGGTGGCCAAAATATGGTTATTTGAAATGCTTGCCGGGTTCAGAGTTGAGGGGGTCATACGTGACAGGGCAACACTTAACTGGGGGCACAGATAAAAAATTGCACAGAATATTAATCACAATCAGGGATAAATTTCAACACACAATATAAATATCAACTTCAATAAATTTATATAAAAAAAATGACGGGGTTCTGGGTTTACATTCCAGGGCCGTATGAATAAGTGGAGCTCGGTACCCAGTTATTTTCGGTTTTCATCCTTCCTTCTTTCCATTATCGCCAGAATTGATCCAGTGTTCTTGTTTCTTTGTCCTTACTCTCCAATCCACCCATTTGATCACCTCCTGCAGCCCAAAATTACCCTGGCTGATAAGAGCAGAATTTGGTTCGGTACCAACAGGTATCAGCCGACGTGAAGAGGGCATTGCGCTTCGAGATTCCCTAGTCATGTTGGGAATTGACGAAGAAATTTCTCATCGTGAAGTTTCCAAAAAGGTTCTACGCCAGGTAGATAAGTCGTTCCAGATTTTTCGTAACTTGCAGCGTTACTCCCAATCTGGCGGGCATCCTAACATGATCATTGTAGATGATGATCCACAGCTCCTTTGAGTCTGGCAGACGATAGTAGATAGAAAAGGCGGGAGAATTCAAACGGCTTGAAATGTATTGATGGAATCTCGTCGTTCTAAGAGTCTCTAGTGACGTCCCACTTGAGTCTCGAAGTCCAAAGAAATCCCTTGATGTCCCACGATGTCTCGATGAGTCCGAATCGTTTCAAAAAAATAAAAGAAACAAACCGAATAAGTCATTAAAATTATAAACCTTAAATCTAGCCCTAGTCCTGGAGTTTCCGTACCACAGGATCAAGGAATAATATTAATGTACATATGTTTTTTTTTCAATAACAGATTTTAAGATTCACAAGAAGTAGTTTAAAAACTTTTGGTCGTTTCCATCTTTCAACATACTCAATTACACAGTTTCAAATTGTTAAATGTTTCACTTTTGTTTTATGAAATTTAAAATAAATAAAATGAAACCTGGTAAGTTTGTTATTTAGTAAATAAAATTTGCTAGTAACGAAGCCGAGCGCTGAGAGGGAAATTTATATCCCACCACTGCCACCATTCACTTTGTTACGTTCCAACTTTTATAAATTGGATCTAGTAGCTTCCTTCGAAAGGGCCAAATTGACCAAATAAATTTTCAACACTAACCCCTTTTTTTATTGATTATTGGTAGTTTAAATTGGTAGATTCTAGTGCCGATTTAGAGGATAATTCTGACGAGACCTATAACCCTATCTCTCACATACTTCGAAAGAAACGCAGCGTTCTACCCAGTCTAGATATACCACTAGCAGCCTTTCCAGCCCATAATCTACCTATGAGTGCTCCTCAAAAAGTTGCAGGAACATTTCCGAAATTATTCGAAAACGAAGAAAATAAGACCGTAGAGATGAAGAAAATACAGGACCTTATTTAGAAGTCACAGCCGTCTCAGATGGAGAAACCATCTCAGGACTTCTTGAGGCAATTGAAGCAATGGAGCCCGAGAGCGAGACTGAGCCAGCCCGAAGGATAGATTCAGTGATAAATTGGGCAGAAAATGAACTAAAGGAACTCGGAACGAGGGATTTCAAAAACAAGGAGAACAACAATAGCTCAGATTCTTCTGCGGAAAAAGACTCTCCCTTAACGCAAGTCTTGCCTGAAAACAGGCAACGAAAGAGCGTAACTTTTGCACTCGCGACATCTTGGCAACCTACCGCCCATCAGGCTGTGGACTACACCAAGCCCTATCAACACCATTCTACAAATCAAAAATTGATCATTTAAAAATCCCACAAAGTTTAATCACAATAAGTGAAAAATACAGTCCTCGACGTGTGGAAATGAGCCCGCAAGAGCCAATTATTACCGAGTCTACAGTAGCTTCATCTGAGGCTGACTATACACGCACGCCAATCACTAGCATATAACCGGAAGGAGCCATAGACCCACAAGAGATCAAAGAAAAACGGCCTAAGCTAGGCCAGGTCATAATAACCCCTAGAGGTCTGTATAAGATTTATACAGTGATTATAAAACACAAACACTTCGATCAAATGCGAGAAGAAAAGTTAAGAATCGTATTACATAATTTGTATGTAGCATTAGGACGGGAAAACATTAAATCGTTTAAAATATCGCATCAAGGAGACTTGACACCAGTATTGACAAAAGGTGAAATTCTAGACCTGATGAAAGACATCTTCAACGACATTAATATCGAAATTATAATTTATTGTGGAAGCGTAAGCGTACCTCCAGAAGAAAATTGTGAACAAATAATAATCGAAAATCATCAAAGTAAGATTGGAGGACACAATGGAGTCAGTAAAACATACAGAAGAATACGCGAAAAATTTATGTGGCCAGGAGTAAAAGAGGAAGCCCCTGAGTTTGTACGTAAATGTGGGATTTGCCAGGAAAAAAAAATCATTCGACACAGTAGGGCCACTACCCACTACCCCAGATAAAAATCGACACATCCTCACGATGCAGGACAATTGATCAAAGTATTGCATTGCCGTGGCAATACCAAACACAACAGCAACAACAATAGCTCATGCGTTGGCTAAAAACCTATTTTCTCAATATGGAGCGCCAAAAGCTATATTAACAGATCGGGGAAGTGTTCTTACAAGCATACTACTGAGAAAATTATCCAAAATATTTGGAATTCGACAAATAACAACTTCTGGATACCGCCCGCAATCAAACGGATCTTTAGAGCGAAGTCACGCGGTATTGGTCGATTACATCCGTTTCTATACTGATAATTATGATGATTGGGATAAACTATTACCATTTGCTAAGTTCTCATATAACACTTCAATTCATGAAGCTACAAAATTCACACCTTTTGAATTAATTTTAGGAAAAACTGCGCGAACACCTAGTTCATTTCCGTCTAGCGATAAACTAGAAGCTTATGGGCCATATTTAAAAGAATTATTAACTAGATTATCGGAAATCAACTTTATAGCCGCAAATAACTTGATTCAAGCAAAACAAAGATCAAAGCAATTATATGACCGAAAAGTGAAACCTTTTACTGGAAAAATAGGAGATAGTGCTTACGTGAAAAGAGAAACAAAAAGTAATAAGCTAAACAGCAAAAGCCGCGGTCCCTATAAAATAATAAACTTACTAGATAAGCACACCGCGATCCTAGAATCACCAGACGGAAAACGTGTCCAAAAGCATGTAGATAAACTAAAGGTTGCTCACGAGTAACTATGACTAATATAGCATTATTAACATAACAATTTCCTTTGCAGAATGCCTGAGTCAATTATTCTGACTAAGCTTCCCAAGGGGCAAATCTATGCCCATATTCTTAAGCCCAAGGGAGAAGTGGAGGAGTTGAAGAACGCCAAAGGGCCCCCAGAAGAATTGGAGACTGAATACAATTTCGCAAAACCTATTTATAGCTTGCACAGTGCCGAAGGACTCCCTCATAACAGAATATATTATGTGAAATTCGTAGTCGAGGATACTGAGCGCGAAAATTTGTTTATTACCATTAGTGGTGGGGAAAAAAAATTTTGATTAGCTGAGCATTCTGCAGCTAAAAAAATTCTTAAAGAATTAGAACAAGTTTATTATTTTTCCGAAGAAGAAAACATTGAAAATGAAGTGGAAGATACTTACGTTATGTGTCTAGACAATGAAAACAAAATGTTAAT